>JACYXH010000298.1:85000-390000 GCA_026745465.1 Lota lota | reverse complement strand
AACAGACAATTACAAATCATTCAAAACGCTGCAGCCAGGGTCCTCAATAGAAACTAAAAAGTTGAACAGATCCCATCAGTTCTGAAATCGTTACACTGGCTCCCTCCATCCCATTGAATTGATCTTGAAATGTCACTGCTCACCTACAAATCACTCAGTGGTCTGGTACCAAAATACATGAAGGACATTCTTGTACAATATCAACTCTCCGGGCCCTTACGGACATCTGGAAATGGCTCTATGGTTACTGAAGGTTACGACCAAACATGGTGAGGCTGCATTCAGTCATCTTGCAGCTACCAGCTGGAACTGGTATTTAGTACGTACTCTAGTGGTGGTCTATTAGTATTCGGGGTAATATTTTACTACAAGGGTGCATTAATCAGCCATTAATTAACATTAGTTAATGCGGTAATACAATTGATTAAATAGCATTAGCATTAGGGTTAGGGTTAGTGGGCAACCCTATTCAATTATGTACAGATTATTCCTTAGCATGAACACCATAAGTAAACATGAACACCATTAGTAAATGATTACTTGACCTTTAGTGAATTTACTGCATCAACTAATTTAAATTTAGGTTCATTTATGTACCCTTATTGTAAAGTGTTACTGTACTTGGTACTGGTCTTCAAAACGTTTATTTTCACTACTGCTTACTTTTAAAGCATGCATCTGTATATGCAGGTATGAGCATACATGTCTGATCTGTATGTCATTTTTATCTTTAATGTATACTTTTATCTCAACTTTCTCTTTTTTATTACTAAGAATTAGTTGTAACGTTAATAAATGTAATTGTTTGTATTCTTTCATTCTTTATATATGTTGCTGTAAAGCAATTGTGTAGATTTAAATGTGCTTCCTAAATAAACTTGCCTTGCCTTGCATATTGAATATATTTTTTTAAATGTAAATCTGGATTTGGATATTCAGAGCCTACCCAGCTACTGACCTCAGCGAACGTCACTGCCCCGATTGGGATCGATATTCGCAGCGAGTGGAAGTCAACTGAAAAACCCGAGCTAAACAGACAGCACCTCTGGGACAGCTGTTGCCTTGATAGGATGGAAGAAGGCCTCATTAGTTAGGATCGCCTCTAGAGCCGTGTTGCCTGAGGCTTGTATTACGATTCATGTGCATTTAGAAATCAAATTTATGCCCAGTACCCATCACCTACCTGGGGCCATCTCAACCAGCTGAGAGGAAGGTCACCGGGGCTAAGGTGCAGTAGCATGCAGTCGGTGAGGCTATAGAGAGCCGAAGTCCTAAGTCCCACGGGATCTGATTTTGGAAGAAATATGTACGGTAGTCAAATATGCTTTTTTATCCTGTTTGTCTTGTTCCATGAATTACACACATGATGTTTATCAATTTAAAAGATCATTTTGCAAGTCAAGAGAGTGAAAATACGTAATGTGAAAGAGTACACACCCAAAAATCGCATAAGTGACGTCATGATCTTCTCTCTTTGCAAGCTAACCAGAGCCACTGAAGCTACGCGATGGCTGTGTGTTTCATACCGGGAAGGACTTCACACGAGCAACGTTCTTTCGCTTCCCGGCTGATAAATGGACCAGGAGACGCTTGATAAAACACACCAGGTTTGAGAAATGTTGGTGTTGGTGACGTATATTTTCAGAAAGGTCCCATGGTGGACACAGTGGAAGAGGTGGGACTTAGGCTCTCTATAAGGGTCTAGCAGCCCTGGGGCTTTGGAAACCAGCTGTTGGTATGTTTGTGCACTGGGAGGACAACAGCGGTGAGATATAGATAGAGAGAGAGAGACAGAGAGAGAGAGAAAGAGACAGAGACAGAGAGACAGAGAGACAGAGAGACAGAGAGACAGAGAGACAGTGAGAGGCTGGGCAGTCTATAGTGAAGTTGTTCCCAACCGTTTTTGGCCCATATTCCTGGCTCTGAAATTTTTTACGACCACAACTTATTTTTTGGTGCGTCTGCTTCCACACAAATTGTTTTTACCCAATCAACATTTTCCGGTAATATCGATGTCCCGGTGAACCTAATCGTGTCGCTCTACTGCACACAAGTGATTAGCTGTCATTTGCTCATCGACTATGAATCATTAGGCAGTCAGTTCATAGACGTCTATGAGACCAATAATACAAAAATAAATAATAAATGGTTTATCAAATATCTATAGCTTATGTCAGCAAACTCCTGCAACCCAATATGCATGTCAGGGGACCCCAAGTGGGGTCCCGACCCCAAGGTTGAGAACCCCTGCTACAGCGCCTCCCTGATGTCAGCAGCTGAAACTCCTGATATAATGGATGGGATGAATCGGTTATTCTTGGCTTCTTTGCATTTCAAACAGTGACACCCACAGTCTACGGGTGTGAGTCTTCATGTGTGTGTGTGTGTGTGTTTGTGTGTGTGTGTGTGTGTGTGTGTGTGTGTGTGTGTGTGTGTGTGTGTGTGTGTCTGTCTACGTGCGTGTCAGCGTGTGTGTGTGTGTGTGAATACACTGATTCCCAGAGAGTCTACTACAGCGGCTGCCACTGCCAGCAGAGCTATGGTAGCTATGAGAAACGGGCTTCCATGCCACAGCCAAGATATATTGGGCTTATTCAGCCCATGGTGACTGAGGTCACAGGCTCATAAAACTAGACTGTATATCAACTAAACGCATTGTTTGCAATATGGAGGGTTTGTATATGGTGTGTTTGTGTGTGTGTTTGTGTGTGTGAATGAGTACAAGTGTGTGTGTGTGTGTGAGAATTAGTGTGTGTGTGTGTGTGTGTGTGTGTGTGTGTGTGTGTGTGTGTGTGTGTGTGTGTGTGTGTGTGTGTGTGTGTGTGTGTGTGTGTGTGAATGAATGAGTATCAGTGTGTGTGTGGGAGTATGAGTGTCTGTGGGTGCCAGTATCAACTATATGACCAGAGCATATAATTAAATCATGTTGCTTCAGAAACAAATATATTAAGTGCCGTTATGTATTTAAATGCTTTAAAAATGCTATGCAGCTTAATGTCCAAGCCGAAGCACGTCCCTGTCCAACCACATTCTTCTACTGTTGGCGAAGGGGGAATTCCTGTTGCATCTCATATTTGGAGAATTGACCTTGAACACTTGACCATTTTGAGAGGGAAACTATTTCTCATCATCTCTTCCCCTCCAAACTTGTCATTGAGATTATCTTCAGCCTGCAGACAGTTCCGGGACAGAAGGACTTTACTTAAGTAGCACTTGGTATCTTGCATTATGTTTAAACACACATACAAACACACACTCTGAATCCTGAGTGTGTTTGGGTGACACTGCACTCATTTACTCATACACTCTAAAAAACAAATATTTTCCCTCTGTATTGCTAAAATATAAGCTGCATCAGCCACTGTTTGGTTAAATCATGTGACTAATGTAATGTATAGTACGGCTTTCATGCTGGCATTGAAAAAGGTCTGTCTGCTAATAAAAAGATACCGTTCTTTCCCCAATAAAACAAACAAATATTCTAACTCAATAGTAGGTATTTAATCAAAAGTAAAATAACTTGAAGTGAAAGCTATTTTCATGCTGGTATATAAATCAACGTCAGTCATTTAAAGTCCTGCCCTGTAGTCTTTAAAGCCCTTCCTGTGTGTTTGTGTGTGTGTGTGTGTGTGTGTGTGTGTGTGTGTGTGTGTGTGTGTGTGTGTGTGTGTGTGTGTGTGTGTGTGTGTGTGTGTGTGTGTGTGTGTGATTTCCACGCATTGGTCTTACCAGATTCTCTCTCCAAACACATGTAAAATGGAGACATTAACGATTCACAGGTGTGGCATCTGGGCCACCCCTGGCCCCTGGCCCCTGGCCCCTGGCCCCTGGCTCTATTTACACTATTTATGCTTTTGTTTTGAAACGTGGATCATCTCCACCACCAATATTTATCTACCATCAAGGCCTCTCTGATGAGTATTATATGAAACCAAATAATGTCCATTTTTTTTTAATCTTGAATCACAACATTTAATCATCCATGAATGATGCTCTGGGCTGATCCTAAACACTGTAACATAATCGTCTAGGATACAAAGAGAAAATCACAAGACGTTAAAATAACTTTACAGCTGACCAAGATGGATGCGTCTGGCACTTGCGTAAAGAAAATGAAACGACCTAAAAACATTTACAAGAAAATATCAATTTACTTCATAAATTCTGGAGGCCAGTGGTCATGAAGGTAAGACAGTATGTTCCTTTGACTGTGATAAAACATAGCAGTAAAAAAACAAATGCTTTAATCTCGTTCAGAGACAAAAGGAGACAAACTTATGAATAGCCCGATCCTCCTCGGTGAGATAGAAAGCCAGAGAAAGAAGATGGTCTGGTCTTTTATACTGCTGCTCAGGGTGCACGACAGCATTGGTAGGAGCCTGAGATCTTCCCCACAAGCCTGAGCTTATGGAGTCTTAATAGTAGAGCTCTCATGGGACCATCCCTTTCCTATGGAGTGCCCCTTCATAACACAACAATGAGGCATATGCCAATATTACAGGGTGGGAGACCTCCAGTTGCTTGAGAATATGTAGTAGCGTGTTCCATGTTGCAATCTAGGAGAACTCTCCCTGAGTGTGTGTGTGTGTGTGTGTGTGTGTGTGTGTGTGTGTGTGTGTGTGTGTGTGTGTGTGTGTGTGTGTGTGTGTGTGTGTGTGTGTGTGTGTGTGTGTGTGTGTGTGTGTGTGTGTGTGTGTGTGTGTGTGTGTGTGTGTGTGTGTGTGTGTGTGTGTGTGTGTGTGTGTGGAGATGGCTGGTTTAACCTGTGCACACTGATTACTCAATGTGCAACAGGTGTGCAGCCTCACCCAGCCCCAGAGTCCAATCAGACTCGGCCAGGTGAGGCTGCTAAAACCAGCCATCATCCACACACACACACACCACACAAACAATTACACATTAAATCGTTTGTATGTTAAACAATAGTAATCCTGTTTATCGTTGAATACATCCTTCTGTCGACATAGCTTGAATAAAATATTTAGCGATTTTATAGATTTTTGGAAAATGTCTTGATTAACCAAAAATGTACTGTATACTCTTGTGACTACTGTTAGTAAGCCTTGCAGCCATTGTTTCTGTCTTGTCACTTAGCTAGCGATTCACAGTGAATGTTTTTAACACACGTTTAAGTGTGCCAAATGCTCTGCTGTGAGGGCCATCTGGAGGTCTCAGATCCCACTACCGCTCAGATACCACTATAGTACGCGTTATCGGACTGAGTAAACAGGGTGGCGGCATGTAAACAGCTCCCAGGTAACTCATCAATAATAATAATAACAAATTTGGTCTCAGATCCCAGAGTTCATTTGGATGCATTAACACACAATTAAGCCAGCTGGGTTATAATTTTCCTTCCTAATATTTGTTGTTAGTTATGATGAAGAAATTAAAACGAAAAGTAAATAGACCTCATGGCTCCTGTTTATAATTGTAGTGGATGTTTCTCCTGATTATGAGTGTAAAAAATTATAATTAGGTTTACCACGAATGCATTTCAGCAGTGTGAATCAAGGTGAATGACCCATCTTTACTTATAGCCCAATAAGCGGTCCACAGCTACACCCTAACAGTCTGTGATTGCACTTAGTATGTCTCTAACAGTAGGACTGTATGACAATCAATAAATCAAAGCACAATATTTGACTTTTACCCCCACTCTGTCCCTCAAGCCTCTCCACATGGCAAGTAGCCATGGCAGCCCAGAAGAGGGTATGAGAAACATTCTGTTCCCTGTCTCAGTGGCAGATCCATGCCCTGTGTTTTTTACAGTGGTCGCAATCAGCCAAGTATATCGTCCAGAGTTTACTGCTGTCTTCATCATAAATCTCGGATATACGTTACTGGATTATACTTTTACTAAAGGCATTTCAGTTGCTAATGTTTCTTTTTCTTTGTGTGTATATGTGTGTGTGTGTGTGTGTGTGACCGTGTGTGTGTGTGCAAGTGTGTGTGTGCGTGGGTGTGTGTATGTATGTGCGTGTGTGAGTGTGTGTGTGTGTGCGCGCATGTGTGTGTGTGTGTGAGAGTGTTTGAGCATGTGTGTGTGTGTGTTTGAGCGTGTGTGTGTGTGCGCGCGTGCGTGCGTGTGTGTATGTGAGTGTTTGAGCGTGTGTGTGTGCGCGTGTGTGTGTGTGGTCACACAAGTCCTGATTGTGAAGAGTTCCTTGCCGTAGAGGCTCCACCAGACGCTGTGTATTAACGGACCATCACTGGGCATAGAACCCAGTGAATGATGCAATGTGTGTGGATGCAGATCCAATGGCCTCCCTTAATGCCAGTGTCAATGGTTTTTACTGGAGGCAGGGCGGCCACAGGAAGCCAGTGGAATAAAGTAATTTGAGGTATAAAATGTGCATACTTTGCTTGGTTGGACCCCAGACTGCAGAGGTTTACCACTGGGTGATGGTATCGCCTGGTCAGTAAATGTAACCGATAGTGGGTTGGCTGATACCCTGATGCAGGCAAAGTACTTTGGTAGCTTGCTCCCGAGTTCCCCAGCACGGGACTCAGAAACTCGTGTGGCTTGATTCACAAAAGGTATCTTAAGATCAAAATCTTCATAACTGATTTCTTAAGATTAGACTCTTGAAAAATAAGATCTTACGTTTCTTCTCGATTTTATTCTGTATGATTACTGTTTGTGTCTTAAGTTGACACATTGACAAGTAACTCTTTGCTTTAAATTGGTAATTTCGATGTAATAGTTTAAATTGCTTCTATTTAGAATATTTTTAATCTCATTTTAATCTCAGACTCACTGATTTTAATATCGTATGATATTATTATATAGAAGAAGACATAGCACTATGCTACTACACACTATGCTACACAATTAGTTTATCACTTCTCAGGGTTTAACTTATTTACTAAAGAGATGGCAGGGGATGGATTTACACTTATCCACACACATGGTCCAAAAGTGATACCACATGGTCAATTCATCACAGTCAAGCGGGCATATTTATCTTCTGCATTGTGTTTTTCTTCCTTCTTCGATGCAACTGGCACTCATTACATCCATGTTACATAAAGCATTGCAGTCGCGGCAAACCATGTGATGACATGATAAGACGCTGGACAAAATGTTTTGTCCAGTGCCATCTGATCCTTCTGATGCCATACAAAGTCCATCTGCAGGACCAGAAGACTGGTGGAACTGGGGGTGGGGGTGGGGGGGGGGGGGGGGGGTTCTGTGGGAGACAGAGAGTAATTTGTTTCAATTATGACATTTTCAAGTGCACTGGATAGAAATGGGAGAATGGAGTGGTCTGGGCTGGTCTTTTGTCATGGAGCAGTGAGGTAACCTGAGGCTACTTCAATGTTGCGGGGAATGTCATGAGCGATGCTTGTGAGTGTGGGGATGGGAGTTGGAGCGATGGACTGTGGGAGGGAAACACAGACATACACACACGCACACACACACACACCCCCACATACATACACACACATACATAGGCACGCACACACACACATACACACACACACACATACACACACACACACATACACACTACACACATACACACACACACACACACACACACACACACACACACACACATTATTCAGCCTTCAGCTAAACCTGGGCCAGCTGAAAAGACTTAAGCTAGAAAACTCTGGGCTATGTCTGATCCAGGATACTGTTCTGAGCAAGATTATGTTTCAAATAGTGAGTCATGAGGTCCCTTTTAATTAGAGGCCTTCAACCCGACAACTATTTTTGGTCAGTGAATGGACAGTGCATCTACTCACTGGGGAACCCCCCCCCCCCAACGGATTCTAGTGGACCGCCGTCTATTCTGCTCCAATAATGGTCGGTGAGTGATGTGGTGGACTAGGTGTCCCGGGGGGGGGGGGGGGGGGGGGGGGGGGGGGGGGGGGGGACAGTGTAACTCTGCATGTCAGGAATGTATTAGGAGGCGGGCTGAAGCGTGAAAACAATTGAAAATGAACACACATTGACGCACTCTAAGACAAATACTTGGCTGATTAAGAGGTATCGTATGAACCCCTGGCCCACTCTCTAGGGAAACCTGCCTAGAATATTACTAGGGATGGAAAGTGCTGGAGTACATTTATAGAAATCAAACCCAGTACAGACTCAGGACCTGTCCACAACATTTTTAAATGATGTTTTATATAAATAAAATGCTTTTGCATAACAGCAATCTAGACTCTCTTCTGGATAAAGACTATGACAAGGGAAGCCAGAGTCTGCTTATTTAATACATGCGCAAGGAGTTTTCAGCACTTAATGTTCTCTTTCACTTTTTCCCGTAATTTCACAGCCATGACCTCCCCAAAAAATATTAAATCATAAACTGGTGTGAACTCAACAATAAAAGCCATTATGTATTATCAAGGTTTATAATGTGCATAATTATAATATATGTATTGTAAAAATTATTATGATTAAAATGATTATTATAATTTTATTCATGAGTTATATTCAACTCTATACAATGTACTTACTTCTATATTATAAACCATTAAATACTGTATGATTTAAGCCTTAAAGATGTCATGATTAAGCAATATCTGGAAGTGAATTACGCGCTGCTACGTGGCGAACACTATGCTGCAGTTTCCATGGGACTCTGTGGGCACAACCATCTGTGGTCGCCCAATAGCTGTCATTGAAAGTGGTAATCCCTCTTGAACGAATGAGTAATATATTGTTTAAAAAAAGAGCCACAAAGCCAGAGCCATGGAAAAAATGCTCTCCAGTGTCTCAGGGTAAAAATAGTGCAGCAAAGCAGTAAACACTGCCTCTGTAGGCTGCCCATAAGAGAAGTATGTTAAACGCATTAACGCTGACTCTACGTGTGTGTATACATGTGCCACAGCATAGCCAAAAACTCTTTAAACGTTGGAAAACAGAAATGTACATTTTCCCTTCTCTGCTTATTTCTTCTAAAACCAACTCATTTGTGATTTTGTCACTAAGTCTGAGCCGGCAGGCATAAAGACGTATGTTGTTAACCGGTATATTGGTAAGAGGCTGGAGGGTTTTTCCACAATTCCCCAGGCACCTTGCCTTGAGGAAGTCACAGTGGAGAGCTGTATCAGTAGTGTTAGTATATAAACATTCAAGCATAGCTTCTGCTGAGACTGACACATCAATGTCTCTCCTCACCACTCTCCTCCCTCTTCCCTTATTTCCCCTGAAGCCAGTGCTGCTATTGCCCCTGGAAAAAATACAATCATGCCCTTTGTTTTTCCAAGCCACCTCCACAGGTCCCTCCTCTCTGATCTCTCTGTATCTCTCTCTTTCTTCAAAGCCTCTGTACATAACACACACCTGTTCTCCTGTGACACAGCCTGCCCATCACAACTACCACCACCACCACCTCCATCCCAACTACCACCACCACCACCTCCATCACAACTACTTCCACCATCACCTCCATCACAACTACCACCACCACCACCTCCATCACAACTACCACCACCACCACCTCCATCACAACTACTTCCACCATCACCTCCATCACAACTACCACCACCACCACCTCCATCACAACTACCTCCACCATCACCTCCATCACAACTACCACCACCACCACCATCTCCATCACAACTACCACCACCACCACCTCCATCACAACTACCACCTCCATCACAACTACCACCACCACCTCCACCAGAATCACCATCACAACAACCACCACCTCCACCAGAATCACCACCAAAACCAACACCAACTGCACCATCATCACCACCACCATTATGTTGACTGTATGGGTTGCCAATAGACAGCTGTTGTCTGAAAGCCAAGTTGCACAGCTGCGATCCAATTATATCAGGCGGTTTTTGTCCTCTCCTCTAGAGGTAGAACAAGATGTACTGATGAGCCAAAGAAAAATCAATAGCATGGTGCTTCCCGCCCTTTCCACATGCACCCGATCAGTGTTCACCCTGCGTCCCAGCAAACCTCGGATGTCACATGCTCCCGGGGGTCAGGGGTTAACTCGCAACCATAACTTGCCCCCCTACTCAAAGGATTGAGTAGAACCGCTCGGCAGACAGCTACCGTAGGGTTTATGTGAAGTGTCTACTGTCTATAGTTTATATATTATCTCAAAACGTGATTGATTCGTTTGAAAGATTTTAGTTTTGGTTGATTTCACACAGAACACACAAAATTACATCCGCGATGATGACTTCAGTTTGACGTTCAATTCTCCCCCTTTTTTGCTTCCTAATCTCAATAGCTAATTGAGAGCCGATTTATTTCAGATTGTTCTTGTTTCACATAATACTATATGTCACACATATTTCCCCCGAGGGCCACACAATGTCCTTGATATTAAGAAAAAAAATCATATCAATACCAGCAACCTTTTCCAACAACATATTTTGTTATGCAATCGATTATCATCAAACAATAATCACCGCGGTGCGCTTCTATCTAATCCTTCATTAACCTTTTTAAATATATAGTTACAGGAACAAATGAATAATAACCTATAAAGCTGAACTCCAGTCGTGCTCTGCGTGCATGGCGATGCGTCTCAGACACAAGAACACACAGTCTCTAGTGTTAGGCCTATTATAGGCATATATTGTACAATTTGAGACATGTAATATATGTTGTATACTTCATATATTTTACATAACATATGCAGACAGAACACACAGTTATGTCACATTGGTCACTATCATGACCAGTATCTGGTGAGACTGGGTTTGGATGGCAGTTCTGCAGACCTCAGTTCGCAGAGCCTCAGACTACCCAGATGACTCTAGCTGTGGTTAATCACAAAACAGTGGTAACTAACCTATAACATAAATTGTGAACCCAGCTGTGTCCTAGACAGCCAGCCAGATTACTATCTATACACAACTTTGATAAACAATGTTAACTTTTGGTCCGATTTTCTGGATGAATTGATTGCAAAATCGGCAGATAATACAGCCTAATCCTCTATTTGCTCAAAGGTTAAAGGGGAGGTATTTTGAAAGAAATGTATTTGAAATTTTGTTAAAGGTTCCTGACATTTCCAGAGCTCTTCTAATTGATTCAGAATGATTCACTGTGAATGTGGTCAAAGTGTTCTCGGAGATAGGACGAGACGAAGGCCTGGGGGCTGCTCTGGAGAGAATGGTCCGTTTTTGGCAGGAGACGAAGTGTGGCATCACTGTGCCAGATGGGGCTGGTGAGTCATACAGGGAAGCAAGAGAGTGTAGCTGGGGGTCAAAGGTCAGACTGCACAAAGTTGAAGGCCAAACCTGCTCTGATTTAACCAAAACACAAATCACATTCAGAATAGAGCCTTTTCCACCGGATCTATAATAATAGCAGACTGTACGCTATGAATACTAATATTCACTCATTATTAATGCAATAGAATTGACTGAATAACTAAGTAGGAGGACGACAATTTACTCATATTGTTAATATGAATGACATACACTGTGCACACTGCATCAAAACAATCTGACTACACACACATACACATGCACACACACACACACACACACACATACACATGCACATACAGTAGGGCACACATACATACACAGTACTTTATAGGTGGATAATTGGAAAACACATGCCTATTTGTGATTCTTACCTTCTCCCCCGAACTTCTGACATCGCCTTGTATGGTTTTATCATAAACACAGACAGACCCAAGCTTTTAAATCCCAAGCTCATTACTCAGATAAAAAATAATAAACTGATAACAATCTTGGAGCCAATAGACCGCTGAATAATCAGTTTGTGTTCACGTGGTTGTTAGGGTGGAAAGCCACTTAGCGGTTCTGCTAGTATTTTGAAGCACTACTTTAAGGCCATCTTTATAGACTATCATGTTATTCTCTCGTCTAAACCACATTGTAGACTTCTCTTTGATGTGCAGCAGGTAGTGAGGCCCTGGACATAACATGAGGGTTCAGATGGATGTCAATTCCCTGGAACCCTAACAAAAAGAATTGTGGGAGACGAGAGATACAGTGGTACAGTATTATATATGAGAGAGAGAGAGAGAGAGAGAGAGAGAGAGAGAGAGAGAGAGAGAGAGAGAGAGAGAGAGAGAGAGAGAAATGAGACAGTGTGTGTGTGTGTGTGTGTGTGTGTGTGTGTGTGTGTGTGTGTGTGTGTGTGTGTGTGTGTGTGTGTGTGTGTGTGTGTGTGTGAGTGAGTGAGTGAGTGAGTGAGTGCATGCACGTGCATGCATCTAAGGACAATATCAGTCTGGGTAACCAACGTAACTGTCTTCCCTGGCTTCACTAAAACATTTGTTATCTGGCAAATTAGTCTTTTGGAATCAATATGCGTCGGTCGGTACGGAGTTCGTCTTATCACCAAGACCAATGTGTTGCATTGCCATTGTTTACACTCATGGCAGGTGCATTGATTCCAAAAGACGAAAGTGCTACATAATGTCATTGTTTATATTCTTGGCATGTGCAAACACACTGCATGCTCCTCTGCAGAATCAGTAAAAGGAGGTGATTTTGATCAATCATATTGGTAGCCAATGTTTTAGTGAAGCCAGGAGAGACAGCTACGATGGTTGATCACCCGGACTGGTGTTCTCCGTTAAAGAGAGAGGGTCGGCTGGGTAATCTGTAAAACAACTGACCTGGAGGAATATTGATTACCATTGAATCATTGGTCATCCTTTACTCCTGTATAAGGACTGTTTTTTAGGATAAGCATTGAACAGCAAATCGATCGAGAGGAGAGGAACCAGCCTTGGGTGAAAACGGTAACTTCAGCTGAGCTAGCTATCGGTCGATGGACCGATTGTTTGTTTGATTTTTTTCCGTCGTCGATCAAATAATAAATACCATGGAACTGTACACACACGACAATGTTTTTAGTCGATTCGTCGATTTTTTACAGCGCTAGCCTGCAAATAAATTTGTATAACCTATCACAATGAGGTCGAAGATTTTTCAGCAAACTTTATAGAATATGCCAATAGTTTTTCAAAGTAAAAGTAACAAAGTAAAGTATTTCGTGTTATCTGTAAGAGTCTCTTTGATATTCTGGGTTATCAGCTGGGCATTACGGTGCTGGGGAGTGGAAGCCTTATCTAAAGCAAACCTCAAGTATCTGAGAGACACTGTGAAAACACCCGGAGGCAGCACATAGAGGCAGCTCACAGCACATCACATGACCCCCTGAGGCAGCACATAGAGGCAGCTCACAGCACATCACATGACCCCCTGAGGCAGCACATAGAGGCAGCTCACAGCACATCACATGACCCCCTGAGGCAGCACATAGAGGCAGCTCACAGCACATCACATGACCCCCTGAGGTAGCACATAGAGGCAGCTCACAGCACATCACATGACCCCCTGAGGCAGCACATAGAGGCAGCTCACAGCACATCACATGACCCCCTGAGGCAGCACATAGAGGCAGCTCCAAACACATCTTGATAGTTTCTCCTGAACACTTTACCCTCCAGCTCACCATGTATGTTTGGCGATCCATAAACACCGTCCATCCGCAAGAAAGATAACTATGACAAGATTGATGATTCAATATAAACCTATTCATTAGTTGTTGAACAAAACGTGGTCCTTGTGTCACAGTGACAGCACCATCAAATCATTAGTACAGTAAAGAACATTCATTAGATGAGCCGCCACTTTCATAGCATTAAGCTTGAGTGTGGCCTTTCATTGAATAGACAGCAAACATTTGCTTGGACAATCATATGACACCTTTTTAGAAGAAACTTTGGAGGCTTTACTTTTAAAAAGTATGTTTTTCTCGAAGAATGTATTCCAATCTTGTGCTGTATTTTTGGCTCTGATGTATTCCATTCCATCTATATAATGCTTGCCAGATTCAAAATATCACTTTATCTGAATTCCATTATTATATTTTGTTATCTTTATCTATTTTTCTTTTGTTTATCTGGCTATTTTATGAATGATCTATGTTTTTACCTTTGACAACCACTGATCACAGACACACAAACACACACACAGACACAGACACACACACACACACACACACACATACATACATAGACACACACACACACACAGTTACAAACACACATACACACCAATGAACCAAACAAAGACATACCATGGACCCACGACAGGGATGAGAGGTCTTAATGGGTTAAAATGATCAAATAAATGTTAAATCACATTACTGGGGTTTTGAAGAGGAATTTAAAGCTTGGGAGAAAGGCATATTTGTCAGGGAAAGCAAGACATAACACAGACTAAAACTCAATTTGACTTGAATACTGATGAAGGCACATCCCACACATGCTCCCACGCAAACACACACACACATCCCAACACACACATACCCACACACAAACCAACACACACACACACACACACAGACCTCAACACACAGACACACACACACACACTTTTGTCCTATTCAATTCTCATTATACTTGTCCTGACAATAATATTGACCACTTATTTATGCGTTTCCACTCAGCTCCTTTCCTGTAATTACCCTGGCATCTACATCATGGTCAAGGGTAGAGGTTCATTTCCCAATGGGACCTCCGTTCTTCATGATCTCAACCTGCACCAGCAACCTTCTTCCGATGGGTCCATTGAGGACACTTCCCCAAATGGGTGGAGAAGTGTCCATTGAGGCAACAAAGGTCTTCTCCAAATGGGTGGAGCTGTACAGACCAATGGGAATAAGTAATTGGAAACATATGTTATGCTGGCCAAATGTTAGAGAAAGAAAGGATAGAGGCCATGACAAAAAAAAACACAACTTTATAAATGAATGATAAAACACACAAAACTCTCAAAGCAAAGACCACTGTGTGAGGGTAAAGGGTGCATGTTGCAACAATAGGCTGGTGTCACTTTTAAGTAGCGATACCAGCTTTAATCCACACAGTTTTCAACCAGCTACATCAGCATTAGTCCATTCATTCCTCATCAATCAAGCGAGCAAATGACTGCACAGGCAGCCATTAACAGATGAGGTTATAAACTCTTTCTCTTTACCTTAACAGCAAGTCTGCTGCTTTTATTAAGATGTAAATCCTCTGTCCCTCCTGCTCACCCCATCAGGGACGTTTATCCCTTTATTAATCAGGAAGAGATTAGATATGCACTGGAGATTGATATGCACTTCTTTGAATCAACCATGTTTCACAGAAACTCAGCTTCCAAACAGCTCCAGAGTAGCGCTGGGGCATGCTAGGCTCCCTCCTTTTTCCTTTCCTTGTAAAGTGCTGTAAACAAAAAGAAGCTCTTCCACTTCACATCGGGAACATAGTTTCACGTTTAGGGGTTCCTCGTTTGAGAGTGGATGACATCATGTGGCCATTGAGTTCCTCACTAGCCGTTGAAGAAGTTGGATCAAAATCAAAAGTTTCCAGTCCGATTCTTCCAAAAAGACAGCAGAGTCAATACTTCACGTTCAATACTTTATTCGTGGGTAGGATACCCAAAACAACCACTAGAGTCCTTCCGTGGTCACAATTATCTCTGCTTAATTCTGCATGTAAAATCCTGTGTGCTCTCCCATTATTCTTCTCCCATACTTCTCCCATTAAAGTTTTTTATTCATCAGACAACACAGTATCTTAAAGCACATGACAAGGGCGGGGCTCTCAGTTACCTCCAGTCATTACCTGTTATCATTCAAAAAGGTGTAACCCACAGATTGCTATTGGATTACCATTATTCTAACTAAGCCAATGACAAACCGCCTACACTCTCTCTAGGCTAAAGACTTGGCGGGGTGTGACACCTAGGCCACATGGGCCCCCGACCTGTTGATCTGAGGGGGGTCTGTCGTTGGGCTGTGAGACAGAGGAAGGGCCATTAAGGTTTGGAGACAGACGTCTGGCAGGGAGACTACACATAAATTGTTTGAACAACTCTAGTGTAGTGGAGGGATGGTGACCGATGTGTGGCAGGGAGGGGGATTAATAACAGAATGAAGGTAAATACACATATATATAACTAAAAGTGGGGGTCAGAGAAAGGGATCGGTTCTTGGGCTGTAAGACAAAAGAAGGGCCACTTGATGCTAATACCAACCCCTCGGTTGCTCCTTTGATCAATTGCTTTAAGAACAAAAGGGGGTTAGAGACAGACGTCTGGCAGGGAGGGGGATAAGAACAGGATGAAGGTAAATATACATAATTAGTTTGATCAACTCAAACTGGGGTTAAGAGAAAGGGATCTGGCAGGGAGGGGCAGGAGGGCAGGGAAAATGTGTCGTCAACTAACAGTGGGGGTCAGAGACTGGGCTCTGGCAGGGAGGGGGAAAACAGCATGAGGCGAAGCCATATCTAACTTGAACAATTAATACAATCCTCAACACCGTCCATGACACACCAGCAACAGCCAACATACTGGGACTCAAACAGCGACACAAGCACAACATATTGTAATAAGTAGAGGTTACGAGACTGAATCCTTGACACTGTTGTGTTTCTCTGATGAGCAGAAACATCATATTTCATCATTTAGACTCAACCTACCTTTTGTAATCTGATTTAGTAAACCACACGTAATTTGATTGATTTTCAATTTTCAATTGAACCTTAATAATTTATCTTAATTATTCTTATTTGAACAAATTGTTGTTTTTATATTACTTTTTGCAGGCCCAATCAATACCTTGCATTTCACCCCTAGCCAACCCGGGACACAGAAAAACGTTCTAAAGAGTTCACATTTTTCCCTCTAGGTTTTGGCCGGTTGGGGACTTCCTGGCCAGTGAAACCCTGGGCGACCCTAACTTTAATAAAGCTCTAGGCAATTAGACAGGATTTGACACTACAAACACCCACATATACATGCAACTATGCCCATATGAACGCAGCAACCTGTGATGACAAGTTTATAACTTCATTATTTATTTTAGCACACCATATTTTTCAGAGGACTGTAGTTTGGTCTGAAAGAAAAAACAAATGATTATTTCTGGTTCACTTGGTCTTTCCCTTCATTTCCTTACGGTCTCATTTGATTATTCATCTAGTCTCCATCATAAAACCTCTCAGTTCTGCTGTCTGATTTATTAGCTCAGTTTTCAACAGCCATCCTTCTCCTTCTGTTTTAGTGCACTCCTTGATATAAAAATGCTACTAGAGAATAAATAAGCCTCCAGTTTACAATGGCAGGCTGTTTTTAATGTGAGGTGAGTGCACACTACTTACATTATGCTAATGCCAACTGGCATTGAGATAATGTGTCGGATAGATGTGAATGGGACGCTGAGAGTAACATATTAAAATTCATTCTGGATAGACACTAGAACGATCGAATTAGCATAGAGTATTTGGGCATAAATCAGACTTCTGCTAGCAACACTTATAGCCCACATGCCATCAACAAATGCAAAATAAGTCATTTGTTAGGCAAATGAAAAAAAGATCCATCATGCATGAAACATGAGGTCTGGTCCTTGAAAAGGTTACGAGTGTTTAAAGCTTTATTCCCGAAATGAATAATCAGGTCTAAAAATGTGATGCAGGTTGACCAAACAAAACAATATAAAGCCAAACACCCCAAATACATTTCTGTTGACGGGGGGATTTTATTAGGGCGCTAATTGTGTTCTTAGAATAAGAAGAATAGGCTAAATGTAAATATGTCCCCATTTTCCATTTCATGATAACATTCACAATTTGTTGACTTTGGAACGTCCCTTAAACAATATTTTTGAAAGGCTGGTGATAAATACTATGTATGCTGTGTGTATTCAAAAATAGCAGAGACTGAATTTGATGTTGTTAGACAATCTACAACACAAGATTATATCAAACAAAACAAAACTCACTATCTATCTTTTTATATCCGTCTATCCAGCCTTTGTCCTATTTTCTACTCGATGTTATCGAGTAAGTAAGGTCTATTATCCTCCTCAAATTCTCCTGCAGTACCTTTACATGAATATATTGAGTTTAATCGGATGAAGTAGCAAAGAAAATAAACAGAACCATTGCTGAGTCCATTTGGAAATAAACGTCTGAATTATTATAATTATTCCAATATTCCAACCCATGGTCTATGGAATATTGGTTTTGTGACGTACAGGTTGGCTATATGGGTATATGTAAAGCTTCTACAATGTCACCATGGAAACCAAAGAGAACACATGTGTGGCTTAATAATGACTTAATGTCTCAGGCTGACATAACCTTGATTAGATAACATGGTGGTTAGCTTGGCACCATCACCACAAGCTCCTGAGTGGATCAATGGTCCACACACACACACACACACACACACACACACACACACACACACACACACACACACACACACACACAAACACACAGACACACACACACACACACACACACACACACACACACACACACACACACACATACACGCACACACACACACACACACACACGGCCACAGCCACTGATAAACTAAGGAGGTGAGGAGACAGGGACTCTGACCTCCTTGATCCTGTGTGTGTGTGCGTGTGTGTGTGTGTGTATGTTGGGAGCACTTTTCTTCTTCTTGCATTCACTTTCATCCTTCAACAAAACCTCTACTCTCTCTTCCCACCTCCCCTCTCCTCTCATCTCCTCTCCTCCTCTTCTCTCTTCTCCTCTTCTCTTCTCTCCTCTCCTCCCTCCTCGCCTCTTCCTCTACCCTCCTTCTCCCCTCCTCTCCTCCCCTCTTCTATCATCTCCTCCCCTCCTCCTCTCCTCTCCTCTCCTCTCCTCTCCTCTCCTCTCCTCTCCTCTCCTCTCCTCTCCTCTCCTCTCCTCTCCTCTCCTCTCCTCTCCTCTCCTCTCCTCTCCTGGTAGGAGGTGTTTTCAGAATACTTAATCGGAGACATCGCAGTGTGCCAGAGACCCTGGTCACCGGAGGTTCAGCGGCCCGTCAAAAGAAGGGTCTTTCAAATAACACTTAATCCATGTTTAGCATTCACCACGCTGCAGCACCAAACACACACAAGCGCAGAAGACTGAACAAAACAACAGATTGCATGCAAAGAAGTGTGCAGAGAGTCGGATTAACGAGGTAAAAGATACAAGGAAGTGTGTTATATGTTACAGCCTTATATTTGAGATGTGTTCACTAAGACCGAGAAGTTTATTTCTTAGATTAGTGTTACGGTGCATACATTTGCATTTAGTATGTGAACATGTACATGCACCAAAGAAAACATGCACAGACACACACATATGCACATGCCAAATAGGATGGATAGAGGCAAAAACTAAGTAGAACGCGTCTATGAATCAACTATAGAACACTGAATGTGCTGCAGGCACATTGATGGCCAATTTCATAGATCAACAACACACATACACAGACACACACATAGAGAGACCGGCAGGCTCATACAGACAAACAAACGGACGCACACACGCTCGTACAGCCACTCACACACTCACACTCACACTCACACAGACACACACACACACACACACACACATGCTAATTAACCTGCTGGGAGAATTAGTGGGCTGAGAGAGAAAGCTGTATGTCTGTCTGTTTGTCCAAATGATTAAACAGAAAAACCCATTAAAAAGGTTGCCAAAGCGTATCAGCAGTGTAAGTTTACCATTTCAACCAGACAGGTTGAAAACAACCTGGATCCAAACTAAATGATGCTGTGTTGTTAGGGTCTGTACATCAGCAGTGGCTTACAGGAGCGATTCTGAAGAAATGACACTAAATAGTGTAAAATACAACTCAACAGGTCAGTATGAACATGCTGTTGTTAAAATGTTAAAATGTGTTCAATCGATGTACTCTCACAGGTAAAGTAGTAATTGTGGTTAATCTATGGGACACACCTGGTGTAATTATGTGTATCAATATCATTCTGTCTGTCTAAAAGAACAACAAAGTTCCTTCTCCTCACACTGACTTCTGACAAGCATGCTGCTTACTTCCGGTCCCATTTAGACTACAAGAAATATTATTTGATAAGTTTCAGATATTTTGTCTATTTTTATCAACAGTGACTTCACATAGCCCTGAGATTATTGTTATTTGTTTAAAAAGTGAATTAGGTACTACCATGTGCCAATGTTGTTGTGTCAGTGGAGGCTGCACACAACAACACAACTTAGCAAGTTTAGGGCTAAACAACCTTAAAATAAATAAGTTTGGCCACACGTCAATCAATCTGAATATTGTCAAAAGGATGTGGCTGCATTTTGTGTTTTGATTATTGCCATAGCCCAAATGAAACAAAACCTATACTACTGTAAACTGTTCAGTATAGAACATTAACAAGTCACACATTTTAGTGGAGAGATGAGAGGATAAATTAAAACTGTGACTCATCAAAAAAAAATCTCGAGCAGGCTGTCGCATGTGTGTGTGTGTTTGTGTATGTTTGTGTATGTGTCTGTGTATGTGTCTGTGTGTGTGTGTGTTTGTGTGCGTGCATTCATATGTGTGTGTGTGTGTGTGTGTGTGTGTGTGTGCGTACGTGTGTGTGTGTGTGTGTGTGTGTGCGTACGTGTGTGTGTTTGTGTGAGTGTGCCTGAGATCTCTTCATGGTCAGAACTGTGAGGACCAGTACGTGAAATACTAATTGTTGAGAATTGTAACAAAACATGAGAGAAATGATTGAAAGAATGTCTGAACAATGGAAGATAATTCAGAATGAATTAAAAACATTCCAAAAATAAAACAAAATAAGAAAATGGAGAAGGACTAACTAGGAGATTAACATCAAAAGATGGGTTCAGAAACAGAAAAAAGGGAGACTACAGAGTATTTACAGAGCATTGATGTGATTATACAGGAATGAAGCACTTAATCATATTATGGAGAGGACTAGGGCTACGGAGCAGGCAGGGGAATAGTGCAGTTATTAAATGTTATTGAATGCCTTTAAGCGACAGAAGAGAAACACGGACAAGTGACTGGCATGACCCTAAGACCTGTCTTTGTTTTTACTCTACTATCTGACCTCCAATGATAACAGGACCATGAAAACTGAGTAAATCAGATAATATAGATATATACAGTGTATACATATATATATACATTCCCTTGAGCTGCATTTTTTTTTATCTAGCGTGGATTCATTTTATGTCGCATCTAGGCCACAGCATTATCCAAAGCAATGCACAGTCAATTCAAATACAGCTATGAGAAGTTAGTAGCATTAGTAGAAGTAATATACAGAGTAGTACCAATAGTATATTAGGGTATCTTGCTGAAAGATTGCTTACAGGTAAGTTACAGACATTTGGGAATCAACCCAGAACTACAACTAGTGTCTTTGGATAGGATAATTCAAACACCCTAGCACCTATCATATGTTCCCCAACACACTGTGGATAGAAAAAATACATTTGAATAAAGTTTATAAGAACCTCTTCGTTAATTGATGGGGAGAGATAGAGAAAGAGCAGGAGAGGGAGAGGGGCAGCCGAGTGAGAGAGAGAGAGAGAGAGAGAGAAGACAGAGAAAGAGAGAGTGCGAGTGTGAGCAGAGAGAGAGAGAGGGGGGTTGGAGAGATAAAGGGTAGGGGGCTGAGAGAGAGTGGGGGCAGAGAAAGACAGAGAGCAAGAGAGAGAGTGAGCAGAGAGAGAGAGGGGGCGGAGACAGATTGGGGGGGGTGGAGAGAGAGGGGGCAGCAAATGACAGAGAGAGAGAGAGAGAGAGAGAGAGAGAGAGAGAGAGAGAGAGAGAGAGAGAGAGAGAGAGAGGGAGGCAGAGAAAGAGAGGGGGGCGGAGAGCAGGGGGGGGGGGGGAGCAGAGAGACAGGCCGAGCAGTGAAAGATAGGTAAAGAGAGAGGGTAATGACGTGTGTTTCAGGTGGGCGGGTGAGTCACAGACACTGAGCCAACGCTTCAGAATCCGTGGTAGCCATACCGTTATCACTCTTTGACGCGGTAACGCATCATGCAGTCACGTGTGAGGCAGAGTGGGAGAAACTCTTGTTTGATGGGTGTTTTGTCTGCGAGATGACCCACGTTGACCCACGTGAAGCACAACAATCCTTTTCTTGTCGCGTAGACGTCACCGCAAGTCAACCTTGCATCGTGGTGCATTCTGGGACGTTTAATGAGAAGAGCAGACGTCATCTGGACACTTCACTTCAATCTGAATGACGCAACATACAAGAGCACGGCAGACTTTAAAAATTACTTTATGGAATATTGAACAGATATGCCTAGATGTAGGCTGTGCAATGGATACAGCGAATATGAACAAAAATGACAATTATCTAAAAGTATTATTCTTTTATGTACCAGAAAGTTAAAGTAAAAATGATCAAATAAAAGCAGTGCACTGTGGGACATAGTAAGGCTATAAAGAATGACTCACGCACTGCGACCAGTGAGTGAGTCAAACCCCGTGGAGCGTACAACCACCAATCAGGCGGACAACCTGCAAACACAAATCGATACTCTATATAGTATATCTATACGCACCTCAGCACAAAAATACATTCACAGTTCAAACGGTTCAAACTCCATCACAAATTATTATCATGAACATTAGAGAGAGAGACAGAGAGAGAGAGACAGAGAGAGAGAGAGACAGAGAGAGAGAGAGACAGAGAGAGAGACAGAGGGCAAGGGAGAGAGAGAGAGACAGTGAAAGAGAGAGAGAGACAGAGAGGAGGAGGGAAGAAGAGAGAGAGATGTAGTCAATATCGGCAATAGATCACCACTTTCACATAATATTCAGTTGCCCAGTTGCCTTCTTGCTATTCCTGCCATCCCTTCATCAAGTATGCACATTGTACTTCCCTTATTCATACATCTTTCCTCCTCAAAGACTCCTGTTACTGATGTCCACACATGTCTAGCTCTGAGGTAATACACCAGTTCTATATTGCAGATTTGGTCAAAATCGGTCTGCGTACAAACATACTGTTATTTCTTTTTATTCTTTTACCAATGAATGTGCCTTACAGAATCTTCCTAAAAAGCTGGTCAACATAGGCAATATGGCGGCGTATGACTATCCCAATTCCCTAGGACACATCCTAACTGGGTAGCCAGATTTAGCAACCTTTCAAGGAAGCATCGGATGGTTCCTTGGTGGGTGTAGGATATCCGTAGTGACTTCCAAGAGTAAATAGACACAAGCCCAATGATAGTTTTTGCTTAGTCATGTGATGCAGGCTGGTTGTTTGCACTTCGTGATGCACTTTCACAAAAAAGAAGGTACCCAACAGGGAAGCCTCCTATAGGTATCATGGTTATAAGCAAATCTCCTCGCATTGGAGACACAGCCAAATTGTCTTTACACTGGGACAGAGATCCTCAGCCGAGCGAATCATGAGTCACACCGTCTGTTTAATGATGACAGAGCAGAAGCATAACGCAGAAGAGCTGCTGTCAGCGTTTTCCTCCGACCTCTAACAGACAGGGAAGTGAAACACCTTTATTTGTGGACTTCCAAAAAACTAGAGAGAGCAGGAGCTTAGGGGAGAGGAGAGGACAGGGGAGGGAGGGGGAGAGATGAGAGGAGAGGAAGGGAGAGGAAAAAGTACAAAAACAGAACAGACAAAGTTGCATTACTTTCCGCTTTACCATACACCGATCACCCTAAATCAAGTATGACATTGTGTTGACAAGACGTAGTGCAGTAAAGTGGAAAGCTGTCAAAAGCACCACTTCCCTTCCAAACATGTTCCTTTTGATCAATACTTTGCTAGCACCCTGTCACCATGTCATCTACTTTACACAGCAGAGAGGTTTGATCTTGAGTGCGGAGAATGCATTGAGTATGTTGAAGGTGACCAAAACTTTCTTCATGATTACAGGGATTATTATTACAGGGATTTTAGAAATAAATGTGGTCCCGTCTCTCTGTACAACGGCTGACGAGCGTGATTCAAAACAAAACCTCCACACACACACACACACACACACACACACACACACACTCACACACTCACACACACATAGATAACTGCCTACATACACACACACACACACACACACAGATAACTGCCTACATACACACACACACACACACACACAAATAACTGCCTAGATACACACACACACACACACACACACACACACACACACACACACACACAGATAACTGCCCACATACACACACACACACACACACACACACACACACACACACACACATACACACACACACACATACACACACATGAATAATGCGTGCTGGATGGATATTATTCTTGCTCAGGGGTAAAACAAACGAGAAGGAGGTTTCATTATGGCCACCATCATAGTCTCCTGCATGGTAAGAGTGACGGGGCTGTAGATGGGGTCCATTCCACACTTGGCAAGTAATTGCCAGAGGTTCCACTCATCCATCCTTCCATCCATCCATCCTTCATCCATTCCCCCATCCGTCATCTATTCACCCACCCATCCATTCACTCATTCGATGACAAACATCAGACAAAATATTTACGGTTACCAGAGATCACTCCCTATTTACAGTGGCGAGAGACGGAACGGGTGGGGAAAGAGAGAGAGAGATGATCAATGTTGCGGTTGCGTTAGGACTTGGTGTTGTGTCTCCATCTAGTGTATGAGGATTCACATTGACTAGTCTGTGCCACAAAATATAGCCCCAGTTACTAGTAAGACACAAAATCCAACATAAAAAATGTGTTAATCAAACAAACACAACAAAAATAAATCCAATTCCAAATTAATTTGAAACAACATCGTTTTATTTATACCATTTATTCATCTGAACCACGACAGACTCACTCAAATGACAAAAAAGATAGGTCTGTCTAAATTTTGCTGTAACCTGTCACAACAGCTCTTTATAATTTTTTACATGAGAGGCTGGTCTGTGTAATGTTATGTTTCTAACAATACAGTTATTTAAAATACCATTCTGCTGACTAGAGTTACATGGGTATTGAAATTGTAATGACCATGCTGTTGCAACACCGTTGACTTTGGGTGGAACAATCAGCCATAAGTAGCTTTGTTAGCCATATGTTTTCTTTAGACAAATGTACTTATTATAAGTCGCTTTGCATAAAACCGTCTGCTAAATGCCCTAAATGTAAATGTAAAATGCTGAATTGTTGTTGCTTGGATGCAAAGATCCAGGATGATATTTTTATTTTATTAGTGTGATGAAGAGAAGAACACTAAGTTGTTTCGATGTTGTCTCTTCACTAAGAGAAGAAAAAAAGTTATGCGGTAAATTGAGACAAATTGTATACAATATTATAACATTTAACAATCTCATACAATACTAAAAATCAAGACTAAACTTTAAGAATAAAAAAAAGAAAAAACTAAAACTCAAAGTCTTCCCGTATAAAAGAGTTCTGATCAGTTTAAAATAAGGCAGGGAGAGCAGAACAATAAAACATGTAGAATTTAGAAGAATGACACATTTCTTAAAGGAATTAAAAGTATGAAAACAAGGAGGATAAACACAACAGTTGTTCTGATCTTGCAAGAGGGTCAGCAGACATTCGTCACTTTTCTATTAATATCATCACGAATAAAGGAAGTCTGCTTTGTTAGTGAACCTCCCAGTGTCTGTCTGTCTGTCGTTTGTTTCTTTGAATCAGAACTAGCCATGCGTTCAGCCGTGATTCCCACCATCGCCATCATCTGTGGCCTGACTGGTGAGTGTGCAGTTTAGATTCGTTCCATCCTAACACTAATACTTTTACAAAGCCTTTCAGAGTAGAGAACTGCTTTTTCAATCAGAGATGGAGTGAGACAGTACTTGGAAACAAGAATAACTTTGTTGAACATGTGTTGAGTGCAGGGCCTGGCATGTGAATGTTTCTGAGTTATATTTCTGAGCAGGTCAGTGAAGGATGCAGGTCCTGACAGAATGTTTAAAAATGGAACAGTAGATGGATAAAACCATTCTTTCTTTGTGTATCATAACCAATGAAACATGACATGCTAATTGAAGCACTGTTTCACAGAAAGTATAATCCTCTTATACCTTTACTATTTGGATCAACCAATTTCTTGCTTATCAGTTGGCTGGGGAGGACCCTGCTCTCCATAAATACATGAATTTATGCATTTCAAGTTAGATTGAATCCCATAGTTATACATATATGATTTAATACGTGTTACCAGGCCCGGCCCGTGGCATAGGTAGTATAGGCAAATTCACAGTATTAGTAAATAAATATCAAAATATATATATTTTTTACTAATACTATTGATATATAATTATTTCTACATATTTCTTTTTTTTTTAAAGCCCACAACAACATAACTACATACATAGCCTATTAAATATACCCTGTTTTCTGGGTTGCTGCATCACCCTGGCATAAAAATGAATGCAAATATATATAAAAAATTCAAAGACATAACGTTATGCAGTTTCGGTGTGAGTGTATGAATTGTGTATGGTGGTGGAATTGGCTGTGATATTGGCGTAGGAACCAGTTGGCATTTGTTTTCCTTTACATAAATAAAGACCTTTCCACCATAAATTGATGCAGAAAAGCCACAAATTGGTGCATAACAATTCACCAGAATGCAGGAAATGAATTTCCTAGACGAGGACCCCCAGAATCCCCGCTTTTTGTCTCCAGCCCAGGCTCTGTACCATCAACCCCCAGAAGGTCTGCTATAACATAGTAGGACTGCTGGATCCAAGATTACCCTTACTCTAATATTTTAATTGCAATTTTTCACCAGCCTCTTTCTCTGTTGCCACGGAGACGGTGGTGGGCGTGGCAGGCAGACGGGTGACCCTGCCCTGCTCTTCTGAGGCGGTGAGCAAAGGTGGGGTATGCTGGGGCAGAGGGAAACCTTCGCTGTTCACCTGCCACAACACTCTGCTTGTCACTAACGGAGTCCAAGTCATACACAGCGCCTCCTACAGGTAGAGGAGGGAGAGGGATGGATGGAGGAATGGGTGGAGGGATGATACAAGGGGTGGATGGATGGATGGATGAGCAGATGGATGGGTGGATGAATGGGAAGGTGGACGATGGATTGATGGAAAGATAGATGGATGGGCGGATGCATGGATGGAAGGACCGATGGATAGATGCATAGGTGGCAGGATTGGGGGGATGACTGGATGGACAGATGGGTGGATGCTGGATGGAAGGAGGGATGAATGGACAACATACTGAATGACTCTACCATAACTTTGCTCACATCCCTGTTGTTCTTCTGATACGTTTCCTCTCCTTCAGGTACAGGCTGCCCTCTGATGCCTCAACAGGGGATGTCTCCCTGTTCATTTACAACACCAGACAGGCAGACTCTGGTTTCTACCACTGTAGGGTTCAGGTGCCCGGCCTGTTTAATGACCAAATATACACTGTTCACCTCATCGTTACAGAAGGTAAAATACATTATGGCTTTGCAAGACATAAAGCCATATTGTACAATCAAACAAAGAAGCCATGTAGTACATTGTATGTATTATATCAGATTATATCCTTACATATTAATGAACTGTATGTTTATTCATATTATGTATGTGTCACGTGTGTGTGTGTGCGTGTATGTGTGTGTGTGAGTGTGTGTGTGTGTGTGTGTGTGTGTGGGGGGGGGTTTAAGAAGATATATATTTTTATGGTTAAATGTGATTCATGACTACTGTGTTTTGTGGTTTCCTTCAGCACCTGAGCAAGCAGCTAAGCTGGCCCCACCAGTACTCACTGAGAACTTCACAGCCACCGCAGAAGCAGGTCTGGTGGAGGTGGAACCAACAGAATCACATCCTGGTGAGTCTTGTTTTCACCAGTCAAGAGCAATGGATTATAAATCAGTATTGTTGGTTTCTGATATTTGCTAAATGCCTCTATAAAATGTGTTCTTTACAACTTTTTACTACCAGGTGTGATGTTGATTAGTTATCATGAGCTAAAATTATATTTCAAAATCGACTCTGTAGTTACCCTAGAGTTACATCACGTTTAGATCAACCTACCAGGCTACAAGTAAACAGTGACGATACCAACCATTAGTCTGACACTCCCTCTTGTGATGTCACTATATGGTACATTTTGAAATGGCTAGCTAATCTAGATTACGCATGGTGGTAAAAAGGTTAACCATTTAATCTGATTTACAGAAATTGTATTAAATAAAGATGGAATTGTTAGCATTTCCTAGATTTGCTAATCAAAATAGTGATGAGCTGGCATTTGTTCTAACAAAGAATTATTAATAAATGTATCACATTGAGTAAATATAGAATGGTTCCACCCTTTATTATTTCAATGACAACATTCAATAATAATATTAACAGGTCTCTTGTTAAAGTTGGCACATTTTGTGTGTATGTGTTCTCTAACATAAGAGTTATGTTATAAATAAATGCCTGAATCATTATCCCCAAAAACAAAATACAACTTTATAGCACTTTATACATTTATATTGAAATGGCTACTTTTGTTTTGTTTTTGTTATGCTACACATTAACTGAGTCAACAGAGGAATCAGGAAGTGGTGAGGCGTGGGACAACATTGTGGACCCTGTGGTGGCTCTTGTAAAGACATCTCAGGTACAGACAGCTTCAGGTTCACTTAATGAAAAACAAGGTCAACGCTACGAGATCGGAAAGCTTTTTATTTTCATTTCATTTCGTTATTTTATTTTATTGGTGGAAATAAACACTTTAGGAGCAGTAAACAGTGTGCAGCCTCTACTCCCTCATATGTATTGTAACACCTGCATACAATGGGCTGTGTGTGTAGCTCCTTCCCTCTCTATGATAGACATGTGCATCCAAATCAGATAAATTAGTCATGAGGTAAGGTTTCTATCAAAATCTGACCTAGAACTCTTAGATCCAATCTGTACTATGCATTGGTCAATGCTTCTAGTATCAATCATTTGTAAAAAAACAAAAAAGGATAAGTAATGCATATGATGGGTAATCAATGGGAGATGATTGTGTAGTAATTCGTTTATTTTTTTGTGTCCTGGAGCAGTCAGACTTCCAGCTGAGTAGCCCATGGAGCTTCATAGGAAACACACTCAGAATGGCCGTCATCATCTTCATACCTGCACTACTACTTACCATTAGCTACAGTCAGTACACACACACACACACACACACACACACACACACACATAAACACACACACTCACACAACCTCAGTCACATGTACACAGATTCACATGCACGAATACACGGACACACACACAAACTTGCACGTGCGCACACACACACACACACACTCACATGCAAACACACACACACACATACACACACACATACAAACACAAACACACAGAATAATTGTGACACATACTCACACAAATACACAGACCTACAAAACAGACAATAAACCCACATACAGAGTACATATAGAGACAACAATTGCAAGCACACACATACACACACACACACATTGTCAAAAGAACAATGATATGAAATGATGCTTTTTGTTCTTCAGGATTGATGAGGTCACAGCAGAGACCGTGGATTGGACGACGGATACTATCTGACCAAGAAGAAAACTCATTGTAGTGTGTGTGTGTGTTTGTGCACATGCGTTTGTGTGATGTTAGTGTGTTAATACGGGTGTATAAAAGTGTTTTTCTGCATGCATGTTCAATTTTAGTTCAAACTAATTGAAACACAGAAACAAACTAGAATCATGGAAAGGACCGTTTATAACGATGGAAAGGGAAGCGGGTAGTTCGAATTTAGTAACATTCTGGCCCAACAGAAACCCGTCATTGTTTTAAAGTGTCCTTAAGACACCAGTCCTTCCCCCTTTGAAAAGACAAAGTGCCAAAGATGACCAACCTCACTTTCCGCTGACTTTGTAAAACATAGAGAAGCCAATACACAATCACATCACTCTCTCTCTTTATCTCCCTCTTTCTCCCTCTGTCTCTCGGTGTGGTTGACACAGTTCAGAGTCGGGCCATCAGAAAAGCGACCCTGTTTCAAATATCTGAGGCTACCCACACAGCAAGGGACCGTATCGTCGTACTGAAAAATGTATGGATGTTTTCTGGATTGAGAAATGTTTGAATAAAAATCGCTTTCTTCACTGTTAGTTTGATTACTTGATTATGTCGGTCTTGCATTCTTTCATCACATGTGTAATTGCACAGCCTTAACTGATCTCATCATGGGATATAACCGCACGTCTTCATTGGGACATCATCCAACTGGACAGTCTCTACGTCAATTCTCATTGAGTCCCCCTCTGGCACTCCACCTTGAGCAAGGCACCTTTCTACTGATTGATGCCTTGCATGTACAGACACTCATCTCTTTTTGCATGTCGCCCAACGGGGTCTAGAATAATACTGTCTTAACACCGTCCCTTCAATCACCTTGTGAATATTTCTGCAGCTGAAGTGAAACAGAAACGGAGGGCCGTACAGAAAGTACCACATTTCACCGGAAATCGCTGACAAGATGTCAGTATGAGGTTTCAGACAGGAAGTCACAGGACCCATGGCATTCTGCTCATTGTGGCTGTGGTTCATTGATGTGTCACTGCCACAAGAACAGAAAGCAAGTGCATGGATCGGGCGGCGACATGTAAAAGTAAGTTAAGTTAATAAAAGTTATGCCTAGCTGGTTAAATATGTCTTTGAAAGTATTTTACATTCAGCAAACAACAAAGATAAACAACACCTTCATGAATAATTTACAAATAAACGATGTTGTTGTCAGTGTTATATAAATCAACTAATCTGGCAAATGTTGAGTAAAACTGTATGTTTTTTGGTTTTGCGTGTTTGTGTGTGTGTATTTACCCCCCTCTAATGACTCACCCTATGACATAACCAATGTTGTGAGGCATTAGCATTAGAGCGCAACATAATGACGTCCGTGTCCGGCTCAGGATACCTGCTCTTCTTGAGTCTGTTAACAGGTAATGACTTCACACATTTCAAATTCTACATGTTATAAGACTTCCTATGGAGAGTCACTACGACTCAGGACTTTTTGAAGATCCTTTTTAGTAATGTTACACAGCAATCAAGCTAATTTTTTTTAAAAGGTTTAGGTTTAGGATAAGTATTATTTAAAAGAACCCAGCTCTTCTTTCCTGCGAACAATATTTGTCACACTTCTCATTGAATTGAGAACAAGCTAACTATCTTAAGCCAGTCATCATAATATTTGGTGCAGTACTGTGTGGGTCACCACAAATCCATGCTTGAGATAGTCTCTCAAGACAGATGGGTGGCTTGCACAATTATTTATTTTAATGCTCCAGCCTGTACTTTAGGTAGTCACATTTTGGGACTGAAAATCGAACCTGTGGGGCAGTCGGATCAGACTCAAATAAAGAATTAAGACTTCCTTTAGTAACTTCCTCTATCTGTTGGGACAGGTCATAGGTCCAAAAATAATGTATCTCCTCTTTTTTTCTTCTGTTACTTTACAGCTGCTGAATGTGACCTGGTCGTGTTAGGCACTGCGGGAAATAATGTGATTCTGCCGTGTAAATATGATGTCATAACAAATGGTGTAACTTCAATATGCTGGGGACGAGGTGATATACCAGCCTCGAAGTGTAACAATCAGCTGATCGCCACTGACGGTGCAACAGTGAGAAAAGACTCACTAGTGTCCAGCAGGTACCAGCTCCTGGGTGACGTGGAAAGGGGAGATGTTTCCATGACGATATTAAACGTCAGTGAGATGGACTCCGGACGATACGGATGCAGAGTGGAAATAAAGGGATGGTTCAACGACCATAAAAATCCCATTGAATTGAGAGTTCAGAAAGGTGAGATTATGGAAAAAGATCTGTTAACAGAGAGCAGACAATTACTGTAATAGAAACAATCAGCAAAAACAAAAGGCTACTGCTAATGTAGTAGATACAAAATTGCCCGCTTCAAAATTAAAATACAACAATGACAATGGCACACAGTTTATTGATGGCTTGATCACATTTCAAATCACTTTTGGCATTCAGTGTTGTTTGTTGTTAGTCCCGACAATATTTATCTAACCCAATCTTTTACTGTGTATTGGCTAAGATACTACGACAACCCCAAAGAGGGAATTGGATAATGTTACCTCCACAGAACAGACCCCATTGAATTATACACAAGGTACACCTCCAAAAAAATACTATACGCATTATACCTAATATACCATATTCAAATATGATGATTGAATAATGTACAAAAAAGATGACATGCCAGGTTCAGCAACATATAAATCTACATCAAATGTTTTGGAATAACACCTTTCTTGTACTCTCTTAGCAGCTCATATCAATTCCACATGGTACCGGAACTCTTCCGAACCAGTAGTCACCCTTGTTCAGGAGGTAAGGATCGCCGCCACCCTGACCATGAAGCCCATTCAATTCAGCAAATGGAGGAAGCGACACAACGGGTTAGCAGCAAGTCAATACATTTATCTGTCATGAGATCATTGCTTAACCGATCCAACGTGTGGTTCTTGCTGTGTCATTGTCATTTGCCATCACAGAGAAGAAGTAGCCAATTTCCTGTGGCGATTATATATGTTCTGATCATCGCTTCCATTGCAGTGGTGGGTGTTGGTGTCTACTTCAGTAAGTTGTTCAAATTCAGCTAAATATGAATTAGGCCATTTAGGCTAGATTTAGGCCATTGTAAAAATGATGTTATGTTATAAAAGCTACTATATACAAGATATAAAAGTATACATGCATACAATATAATATATACTTAAATGTGGCAATTGCTAACTTTGGTCTGAAGCAAACCTGTTTTGTATGTAATATTGTATGTATTTATATCTGTGTTATTATTCAAAAGTGTATGAACAGCTTACCAATTCTAATGTGGTGATGTGAACATTTCACGTATTACCCGACGTTTTCGGTTATTTTTCTATACAGGTGAATGGTTTTGCTTCTCATTTGGTTACACACCAAATTTGCTGTATTTATTTCAATAACAGCATTACAGGTTTGTGTAAACTGCAGACTGTAGTCCACTCTAGTCTCTAGTCCAAAATGGTATAAAAGAATAATTAGTGTACAGTATAAGTTTTAAGAGATAATTTACTTTTGTCCTTCTCTCATGTCTCAACAGTAAAGAGATCGGGGAAATTCAGCAAATCTTCCCAGATGTAAGTAATGGATTGTTTGAATTAATGTAATGCAGTGTGCGGCGTATGGTCTGAGCACTGACAGGCTGACCCCCCACCCCTTCAACCTCTGCAGCAATGCAGATACGTCAAATACGTCTATTTCCCAAAGACAACCTCTGGATATGACGCTGAGCACGTGCACTCAACTTCTTTGTTCGACCATGGCGAGGTCTGTTCTGAGTGGAACCTGTCCTGTTAAACCGCTGTATGGTCTTGGCCACCGTGCTGCAGCTCAGTTTCAGGGTCTTGGCAATCTTCTTATAGCCCAGGCCATCTTTATGTAGAGCAACAATTCTTTTTTTCAGATCCTCAGAGAGTTCTTTGCCATGAGGTGCCATGTTGAACTTCCAGTGACCAGTATGAGGGAGTGTGAGAGCGATGACACCAAATTTAACATTCACACCTGAGACCTTGTAACACTAACGAGTCATATGACACCGGGGAGGGAAAATGGCTATTTGGGCCCAATTTGGACATTTTCACTTAGGGGTGTACTCACTTTTGTTGCCAGCGGTTTAGACATTGATGGCTGTGTGTTTAGTTATTTTAAGGGGACAGCAAATTTACACTGTTATACAAGCTGTACACTCACTACTTTACATTGTAGCAAAGTGTCATTTCTTCAGTGTTGTCACATGAAAATATATACATATTTACAATAATGTGAGGGGTGTACTCACTTTTGTGAGATACTGTATTAGTTAATGCAGTAGTAAGCATGGTTATATAGCATTAGCTTAGGGGTTAGTTTGGGTTAAGGTTAGGGTTAGTGTTAACCTATCATTACCTTAGTTAACATGAACACCATATGTAAACTTAAACACCATTAGTAAATTATTTCTAGATCATTACTTAACCATTAATTCACTGTGAGTTAATTGTTAGTAAATATTTATTACTGCACTAACTAATGGTAAATAATGGTTAATGAATGTACTAAGGGGTTGTAAGGGTTATCAAAACCTTGAACAAATGGGAGGAACATTGCGTGATTGCTTTCTTCATATTTGTGCAGCCTACATTGTAATGGTGTGGTTTTGGTTAAGAGCTAAATGTCATTCATCTGCAAACCCCTGACTCATGCTCACGCTCTGAAAAGAGTTTTGAGATCATATACCACATACTGCACTCCTCACAAAATGGTTAGTGAAATGAGTTGGCATCGGTTTTTGAGCATTGATATTTTTGCTTGGGTTTTAACTGCAGTTCAATATATTTGTGCATTCTCATTATCTGTGGCATTTGTACATTCATCTGGGGAACTAAAAATGTTCACTTGGGACCAAATATTGTGGTTTTGGGTTCACGACATTTACAAGACGCTGCACGGCAAACGATGGAAATGTTGTGTTTAAATGTCATACTTCTGAACCAATAGGGCAGATATCTCTATAAACACGAGTGATACACTTCGCTGCATACACCAGTCTTGTCCGAAGTCCACAGTCTAAGCTTTACTTTTGTACTCGCGTAAATATAATGTGTTGTCCAACAGCATGCAAAAGATAACAAAAAACATAAACACTCAACTGTGAACTCTTTCTAACACAATGTTCACCCCTCTCTCCTGCCTCCATGGGGTTTAGAATCTCACTGTCTGGTCCTGGACCCAACAACCAAGAGGAGAACATCTATCAGATGGATGAAGTCAATGCCTATCAGTCCTGTCCGTGACATGTTGTGTGATTTAATACATAATCCTGACGTAGGTTACTAATATAATCGGTACTACGCTGTCCGATCTGTATGAACCTGTATCCATGTGATACGTTTTGACAGTCTGCTCAGCTGTGTGTGAAATATCATAAAGAATGCTAATAACCTTGCATATATAATATCCAAGTAATAATGTGTGATTCTAATAATGAAAAAAAGTTAATTTTGAAGGCCGGGATGTTGGCCAGGAAAAGGTTTAATAAGTTATATGTTTGTTGTGACTGTTTTTTATCAGTGACATAATGCTAAAAAGAACATGGAAATAAAAGTGATAACTAAAAAGGTTACAGAAATCATACATTTAGAATGACAGGGTGTGTAGCCTATGGATGTCTTATAAGGTGATTAAAAATTACGCAAGTTTAGTCCAATGCCATAAAGTTCATTGAAAAGTCTGAAATATCAAGCTTCACTGTTCCTTTAAGTATTGTACAGCGCGAATGAAGCTGGCAAGAATGACCGGCTGTGTCTTGTTCATATTGGATGCTGTGTGATACCTGTGCAATACTTCCCTAGTTACTTCTGTTGGTTGACAACATCTCCATTCCTCTGATGAACATAATTGAACATCAACAGGTAAATGGTTACTCAAAACAGACATGTCCAGGTTACTTTAAGCAACGAGCTAGTTGAAATGTTGTGCAACTTTAATGTGTTAAAACTTGTACTACCATAAACAAAGTTTAACTTGTTTAGTTCTTCTATAGTTTCTTCTGTTGGTTGATAACAGGTCCATTTCCCTGACAACCAAAACCATATATAATTGACAACATCATCATCAACATGTAGGCCTAATTATTTTGTCAAAACATGAGTGAACTCCTTGGTAAGCATTTTAATATTGAATGTGTCCAAATGAGGTAGCAGGGGACTGGTTTAAAGAACACACCATTAGCTTTGAGCTGAGAGGATAAAGCTCATCAGTTTTGATGGATCCCCAATGACATGGATCCTCACAGTCTTGGGTATTAGCAATCCCACAAGCACCAGTTGCCGTTTCCAAACAACTAGAACGTTAACTACTTTCACACTGTCAAGTGAATTGATACAATATGAAGATGAACATAGGGCATGCAGTATCAAAGGCAGTGCTATACACAACTTAAAAGGGATAATTCACTCTAAAACTAGTAACATTTTCAAAAATGTCAAAACAAACTTTTGTATAGGGTAAAAAGCCTCTGAATACCAGCTAAAGTGCTGTGACATCACAGCCGAACATATTTTTGTTGTTGAACTGACTCCAAGTTACTTCCCAGCTAAGAGCTTCACTGTATGTATGTATGTTGTTCCTCCATTGTATCTGAGCTGCATTGAGTCAGGCAAACTGTGGACGCACGCCGTTAGCCAATTTGAATGTGTTTCTTTCGTAGATATGCATGTATAGTTTGAAATAAGACCGAAAAGGCCCCTCATAATATTCCATTGACACAATACTCACATTAATGCTATGGCAGGCAATTTGGAGAAACCAGCCAGAGTAAGCTAGATTTTGAAAGTATCCAAACGACAAACATCCCCTCCCTTCAGGCCTACCTCCAAAACCAAAACCCCAAAACACTAGACTTGCTCGCTAGCTTTAGCAATAGGCCGGCCTGACATTGTGGAAGACTCTGGATATGCGCAATGATTGAACGGTCAGAGTGCGCGCAGGTAGCCTCGGTAGGTGTGTAGACAGACAGGTAGGCCATCCAATCATTTAATTCGGCCAAATGAAATGATGTTTTTCATGATGCTTGTAACAGGCCTGCAACTGCCCCAGCCTCTTTTTGTCTGAGTATTTGATTTATTGATTGCTGTCATGATGTAAAGATAATTTCAACAAGCATGACAAGAATTGCTTCTAAAATAAATGTCCTACCCTAGCGTTAATATTTCTGAGCTTAAGATGTTTTTCAAATATGTGAGTAACAGTAGCTCATGAAGGTGGTCTCACATGTTCACATGACATCACCAGTGTAGGCGTTGTCACCATGCCTACACTGGTGATGATGTCGAATGATGACATCACCTGCTGGTAAAAGAAAAGAGGCCTAATATATAGTAAGACTTAGCAGACAAATGGTCAGACCATCCCTGGGCTTCCGAGAATATTCACCACTATATTGTCGACTATGTACTCAGAACCATTGTATGTATGTATGTGGAAGTGATTTATTTATTCGCATTACTGAACCATGTATTTTATGTACTTAACATAGGGTCGCTATGCAGATTGTCTTGGGACCATATGGTTGTTGTTTTATTGGTCCTTTGTAATATTGTCCTTAATGACCTTACTGTTTTAGCTGTGATGCAGAGTGCAGGACATTTGAGGGTTAATGTTAGTGGTAGTGTGGAGTATCAAGCTTCACAGGAGATGATTGTGTTCTGCACTTTATCTGTGGGGCTATGCTGTACCTTTCTCTACGTGAACTGTGTTCTGTTGTACACGTTGAGGAGCAAGCCAGTTTTTTGTGAGACGTCCCGTTACATTCTGTTGTTTAACCTTCTCTTCGCAGATACTGCCTATCTTGTGGCATGTTTGTTACTGTACATACTGGCTGCTTGCAGGTTGAGGCTAAAAGTGTATCTTTGTGGTTTGCTTACAAGCATCTGTGTTTTAGAAGACATCATCTCTCCTATTACTCTGGCAGTGATGTCCATTGAGAGATATGTGGCTGTGTGCTTTCCTATGAGACATGCAGACCTTGCTACCGTCAGAAACACAGGAGCAGCCATCGCTGCTGTGTGGACCATCTCTGGTGGCAATGTTCTAATGCGAGTGTTAATACTTGTTGGTTGGAAAAATAATTTAGATCTAAACGTGGAAATGAAAGACTTCTGCTCGAAAGAGGCAATGTTTCTGGCACCGATGTCCAGTCAAGTTGATAAAGCATTTTCCGGTTTTTTGTTTGCATTTGGGGGACTTGTAACTATTCTTTCCTATGTTGGTGTGACGTTGGTAGCCAGGTTAGCCTCGACAGACAAAGCATCTGCCAGCAAGGCTGGAAAAACTGTTTTACTTCATCTGATTCAGTTGGTGCTGATACTAATTTCAACCGTCTACTCTAGCATCCTCCTAAGCTTTGCAAGAACAGTGGACAGAACAACTCTGATTCGTCTCTACAACAGTTTCTTTGTGTGTTTGAATATATTTCCGAGGTGTCTCAGTGCTCTTATCTATGGGCTCAGAGACAAAACCATCAGACCTGTCCTCTTGAAAAGGCTCTGTGGAAATGTTAGATGCTTAGCCCCAACATAACTGTGGATGTCCAAACAAGGATGTAGTGAATGGCTTGTCCCTTGAATAAAAAAAAAAACTACAATAATTGTCTAGATATGTAAAAAGTTATATCTTTTTTGAAAGTCATAATTTATTTGAAAACAAATTTGCTCTTGAGATAACTGATTTTTAAGTAGCTGTACTTGTTTTGGATTCAGTTCAGTTCACAGGGGACCAGGCCACCCCTTTGCCCTCATGGGCTAAACTGCCCCTCTGACTCTTGGTAAACATAAATTAAGGAAATAATTAATGACATTTGCTAAAAGTCTGTATCATAGAAGTTATACAAACACCTAGGGATATCCCAGAGCATTGCAGAATGTCATTGGTTTAAAACGTAAAGTAAATTGTTATTTTGTGATTCAAAAAGATTGATTGGAAATAAAAATGTGATCTAAAAGTGCTAAATGTTGTAACTGTAATATATATAATAATATATATTAAATATATTATATTTATAATATAAATGGTTTATGACTGTTAAACTATAGCTACAGTATAGTTGGTGGTTTAATGTTATCTGTTAGGTAATGTTAATCATTTTATTTTGTTTTTTGCTCTACTTTAATGTAAATAGAGATATAAACAATTATTGTCTGTATCTCTTTTAACATAGTTATACATTTTTGATGATGCTATATTTTCACGTGCATTGTTATAATTTGTATATAGTTCTGTTGTAATGCATATTTGCAATTATCTTCAATACATTTAGTTAATCCCAGAGCAGTTATTTATTTAATTAATTGTAAAGCTGCACTAGGTAGTCGCCACATTCTTAAGTGTGGATTGTAATTATTTTACGAATTTAAACCAACTAGTTGCAACTAGTCTGTGCTGCCTTTACCCAGAGAAGAAAGACCGTCGCATGCAGTTTGTCTGTTTTGTGGTCAGCTTGGGCACTTCTTGTGTGTCTGTCCATCTCACTCATGAAATGTGCAGGCTCTCCAGTAAAACAACAGGGGTCCTGACGAGTCGCGCTGCCAACCCCTCTGTCTCTGAGTCTGCCCTCTTGTGGCGTAACCACTTTCTTCCTCTCGTTTTCTTCAAAACTCCAGAGCAGACGAGAGCTTCTTTGGACTGGAGGTGTTGCAGAAGCTTGGCATAGAGTCTGAGTTGCTTGACTCTCCTATCGAGGCGAAGGCCCTCAATGGGGAGCTGCTCGCTTGTTTGGACCGCTTGACCGTACCCCTGATGATTCTGCTGTCAGGTATCCCATCATGAGTCCCTGTCACTGCACATCATTGACTGTCCGTATACCCCCTGGTACTAGGGTACCCATGGTTTCAGACTCAGGGTTTGGGAGAATCACAGCCTGGAGCTCCTATTGCCATTCACACTGTCTCGTTACTGCTCGTGCCCCTGCCGCTTCCAAGCCTATGCGCCTGCCTGAGCCCCCTGATCTGTCTTCTGTGCCCGAGGTTTACCATGACTTCGACCACAATGCCCGGTCCCTGCCTCCTCACCGCCCATATGATTGTGCCATAGATCTCCTACCTGGTTCCCCTCTTCCTCTGCGACATGCTTAACCGCTTTGTCTTCATTATATAGATGACATATTGATTTTCCCCGTCTCCTGCTGTGCACGTTTAACACTCCACCCATCTCACCTGCCACCCATTTGTCAAACACACTCTAAACTTTCTCAGGCAATGTTTCTGGTGACCCACAATGGATGTGGACACTGGCTCATTCCTCGCTGCCTGTTTGACCTGCGCACAGAACAAGACATCCACCAGATCCCGTTCCGGCCTTCTCCACCCCTTGCCAATCCCCAGTCTGCCTTGGTCTCACATCTCTCTGGACTTGTCCAACCGAGGCCCCAAGTTCATCTTTCAGGTGTGTCATTCTGTACGGCCTTTGGAGCCACCTTCAGTCTTTCAACTGGTTACCATCCACAATCAAACGGACAGTCAGAGAGCGAACCAGGAGACGGAGGCTGCACTGCGTTGCACTGCTATCTCCAACCCCTCTAGCTGGAGCTCCCATCTTCCATGGGTAGAATATGCCCACAACTCCCTCACCAACACCTCAACCGGGTTATCTCACCTTATTCGTTCCCTGGATTACCAGCCCCTTATGTATGTGTGTTTGTTATTTTTTATGTTTGTTTGTATTTGTTCATTACAATGCAATTCAATGTATATTGTTGAATGATTTTAGCCATTTACTGAGTGCATTGTTGCATTACCTATGTAGATGAGAAAGAGAGAAGTCTAGTGGTTACGTATTGGGCAATGCTTCTGGTGTCGATCATATGTAAAATAAAAAAAGGAAAAAGTAAGGCATTGATAGGTAATCAATGGGAGACGATTGTGTAGTAATTGGTTTTGTTTTGTTTTTTGTGTCCTGGAGCAGTCAGACTTCCAGCTGAGTAGCCCATGGAGCTTCGTAGGAAACACACTCAGACTGTCCTTTATCATCTTCATACCTGCACTTCTACTTACTATTGGCTACAGTCAGTACACACACACACACACACACACACACACACACACACACACACACACACACACACACACACACACTAAGTCACATGCAAACACACATTCACATGCACACTCACACAGACAGTCACATGCACACTCACACAGACTCAGTCACGTGCTCACAGTCACAGGCACAAATACACCCACGCACACATGCACGCAAACACAAACTTGCATGTGCACACACACATACACATGCACAAATACCTAGAAACACAGACGCACATGCTCACATGCACAAATACAGTCACACTATCACATGTACAAACACAAACACACAAACATACACACATACACAGTGCTCACAATTACACGTAGACACACACACACACACACACACACACAAACCAAACATACACAGACAGAATAAATGTGATACATACTCACACAAATATACTGACTGTTACGGTCGTAGTGTGTTTTATTTGTCTAACTGTGTTCTCTCCCCAGCCTGCTGCCCTTCCCCCCTCCTTCGTGACTCCAGCAATCAGGCAATTGAGTGTGCACCTGTGCTCACCTTTTCAGAGTAGGAGGTATACAAGCTGGGAGCAGACAGGACCACGGAGCCAGTGGGCTGTTGAGCAGTCAATGTGGCTGCATGTGTGGAGGCTAGTTGTCTCAGTGCTGTGTTTTGTAGTAGCTGTCCTGGAACTGGTAGCGTGAGCTCTTTTATTTGATACCTGTACTTCAGTTGGATATTGTTTAGTTGTAGTTTTGGTGATTACTAGTTGGTTTGTTTTGTGCTTTCCCCCTTTTCGGAAAGTGGTTCTCAGTTATCATTCTCATAATAAATCTTTTGTTAACTTTTTCCTCTGTCTGTGACTCCTCCTTGTCCCCCGGAAAAACAATATTCTGTTACTCCCTTTATCCCCCTGGATACCAATTGGGGTCGTAACACTGACTTACAACACAGACAATACAGCCATATACAGAGTACATAGAGACAGAAATTGCAGGCACACACACACACACACTTTGTCAAAAGAACAATGACATGAAATGTCTGATGCTTTTTGTTCTTCAGGATTGATGAGGTCACAGCAGAGACAGTGGATTGGACAGATACTATCTGACCAAGAACAAAACTCATTGTAGTATGTGTTTGTGTTTGTGTGTGCGCATGCATGTATGTCTGTTAATGAGGCTGTGTTAAAGTTAGTGTGTTTTTCTGCAAGCATGATCAATACTTAGTTTACACAGTAAAACAAGTTAGTTATATTTTTTGTGGTATCTTTGTCTTTTATCTTTTACTTCAAACTAATTGAAACACAATGGACCGTTTGTCACGATGGAAAGAGAAGCGGGTAGTTTTAATAACCATTTGGTAACATTTTGGTCAAACAGAAACCCCTCATTGCTTTTAAGTATCATAATGACCCCAGTCTTTTTCCCTCTAAAGAGGAAGTGACAAGGATGAACAACTTCACTTTCCACTGACTCTGCAAAACAGAGATACCAATACACAATCATTCCCTCTCTCTCTCACTGTCTCTCTGTGGGGTTGACACGGTTCAGATACGAGCCATCAGAAAAGCTGTTTCAAATAGCTGAGGTTAGGGACACAGCAAAGGACCGTCATAATGAAAAATCGATGTATGTGTATGTATGTAGCGGAGTTACGCCTTGTTTCCTGTCTGTATTTCTACAGTGGCGAGTCTATATGGTGTTGATTTGATACCTTTCCAGACACGTTTTTAAAGTTACTGCTGGCCGAGTTTGTTTTCGTCAAGTACACACTTCCCGCCTCCCCGTTTACCGTTTTTTTTATAAAATAGGAACATAAAAATATGATTACATTTTTAAAACGCAACGGTTCTGGCTTGCTCAATAATTTTGAGAATGTTGGTGATGAGTCTCATGTCTATCTGATAGGCTGTGATGCAAACCAGGGATGGACTGGCCACATATGGACTCAGGGACACATATGGACTCAGGGACACATATGGACTCATGGACACATATGGACTCAGGGACACATATGGACTCAGGGACACATATGGACTCATGGACACATATGGACTCATGGACACATATGGACTCATGGACACATTTTGACTCATGGACACATTTCGACTCATGGACTGGCCATCCGGAGATTCGGCAAGATTCACAAACGAGTCAGCCAGTGAACAATATTATCTGTTTATTATTTTTCAGATATATATCCATGTATGTAATGGTCAGTGCGATGCATGGCCCCCGGCTTGGTTAGAGACGTGCAGAGGGCACTGGAATCTGGCCGTGGCCGTGAGCACACTGAAACCCTGTGAGTTTCAGAGGTCTGTCGCTAACAACAGACCACATTTAATGAAAACATGTGGCTTTCTGGGATATCTGTTATGGATTGTGGGCAGCTTTGGGTCAGAAATTGCCGGGCCATTTTTTGGTCCCAGTCTGTCCCTGACGCCAACTCGCTATGCTGGGTTCATCTATCTACTTTATACCATAAGCAGGCATGCCTGATAATAAATGATGGGCTATCAATACAATATAGAATGATTCTTATTTGAGTAGCATATTTTGGCCCTGTTTTTGGATTGTTTACTAAACCTTAAAACACAATGTAGTAAACCATTGGGCATGTACTGCCTAATATTTTACTACAGTGCTACATTTACTGTGATGAGAATAGGCTAAATGAAAATATTTCCCTTTTTTGTCATTTCAGAAATAATAATAATCAGATATTTAGTTGATATATAGACCGTCAAACTACAAATGTCCCTGCTTTTCATTGCAGAAATCTGGGCACCTCACTCCAGCAAAATGATTGGTCTAAACCAGGGGTCGGCAACCTTAAACACTCAAAGAGCCATTTGGAGCTGTTTCCCAGAGAAAAGAAAACACCGGGAGCCACAAAACCCTTTTGACATCTAAAATGAAGATATCACTGCATATATAGTTTTTTACCTTTATGCTATGTATAAAAAACTATAGTGTGTACTATTCCTATAGGAATGAAGTCGACCGCATGGCTCAGTACAGCCAAGACAACAACCTCGCTCTCAACGCTGACAAGACCAAGGAGCTGGTGGTGGACTTCAGGATGAAGAGACAGGTACGTGACCCCATCACCATCAATGGGTCTGCTGTGAAGAGGGTAAACAGCATCAAGTTCCTGGGGGTCCACATCACCAACGACCTCACCTGGGACGAGCACACCAACCAGGTGGTGAAAAAAGCACAATGTCGCCTATTTCACCTTAGGCGGCTGAAAAAGTTCAGCTTGGGGCCCAAGATCCTGGGGGCCTTCTTCAGAGGCACAACGGAGAGCATCTTGACGGGATGCATCACTGCACTGCCCAAAGCCGCAAAGCGTTGCAAAGGGTAGTGCGGACAGCTGAAAGGATCAGCGGATGTGAGCTTCCCTCCATTCAGGTCACCTACAAGGCTAGGGACACCAGCCACCCCAATCAGAAACAGTTTGCGCTACTGCCGTCGGGGAAGCGGTACCGAAGCCTCGGGGCCAAAACCCAGAGGATGACAAACAGTTTTTTCCTCCAAGCAGCCAGGCTCCTGGAAAAATTCATTACCCCCAAACCAACCCCACGCTCACTACAACAACCGATTATTTGATTATCTGCATTATATTCTGTATTTTGCACAGCATTTTTATTTATTTATTATTTATTATTACTTACTTTGTTACATACTTTGTTGTTGTTCTTGTATTGATGCTGCTATGTGACTGTTGAGGATCCAAGCCTAAGAATTTTACTCTTGCGTACTTGTACGTCAAGATGTAATAAAAGCAACTCTGATTCTGAGAGCCACATGCGGCTCCGGAGCCGCGGGTTGCCGACCCCTGGTCTAAACAAATACGGAGCGAAAGAAAGCGGAACGCCTCAATCAGCCAGATTTGAACTCGTCTACCATCAAACTTTAGATATCAATCTAAAGTGTGATTTATGAGACTACCCGAGAATGTACAGGCCTAAACAATGCCCATCCATTCACCATGTGAATTTTGCCACAGCTGAAGTGAAACATAAATAGAAGAACGAACTGAACAGGAAGTGCCGTAACACCCTGACGGAAAGTCAGTAAGATGTTTTAAGACAGGAAATCACAGTCTTCTCATTGTGTTAGGGGTTGATATGTGTCACTGTCACAAGAACAGATAGCGGCGGCATTAGGATCGGATGGCCTCATGTAAAAGTAAGTTAAATCACATGCTTAGCTTTGCCTTTGAAAGTGTTTTACATTACGTAGACAACATTTCTTGAATAATTTACAAATAAGTTATTTTCCTGTCATTAAAATGTGTTAATCATTGTTATGTAAATCAACTAATCTGGCAAATGTAAAGCAAAACTGTATGCTTATTGTGTGTGTGTGTGTGCCCCCCTCTAATGACTCATCCTATGACATAACAAATGTTGTGAGGTATGTGAGTGCAACTGGGAGGTTGTATTAGAATTAGAGCGCAACATAATGACGTCCGTGTCCGGCTCAGGATACCTGCTCTTCTTGAGTCTGTTAACAGGTAATAATGACTTCACACATTTCAAATACTACATGTTATTAGACTTCCTATCAAGAGTCACTATGACTATACTAAAAAATATAATTTTTAATAATGTTAAACAGCAATCAAACAGACTGTGTTATTTTTACCTGAGGATTTATTTTACAAGGGTTAGGTTTAGGTTGGATATTAAATTGAAGTTGGTATTGTTCAAATCTAGCTCTATTAAGCAATGCATTAAATGCATTACAATCCCTTTCCTTTATGGTTATGTTTACGGGGGGATATATTTTCATGAACACATGTCCTGATTAGTCGAAAAACCATGGATTTTATTCTGCATATCTGGATCCGGTAACTAAAAATTTGGCTACCTAAAGTCCAAACGTATAAGCTGGAATTTCTTCTTCTTTTTTTTTTATCATGCAAACCACTCATTAATGCCATGGTTCCTAGTTATGACAATGAGCTGGTCGAGGTATTGATATACAAGATTCATGTAAAAGAAACCTTGCTTCATTTTAAAAGTAATTTCCGAATGCTCGATGATAATGCTCGAGCTTGGAGCCCGAGCAATAGCCCGTTGAGTCCAAAGAAAGAAGCAATGTGGAATTGGGCCTGATTATACATTATTCGGTTATACAACAGTCAATTCATTTTCACTTTTCACTGATCATATTGACAGCACATTACGAATCAAAACAGACGTTTTCATAATTATGTGAAAACTCTCAGCAATGAACTATTAGTAGGTAACCAAACTGTAACAGAACTATCTTCAAACCAATAGCAATAATGAGCGATTATGCATTGGAAAATGGGATAGAATAAAAGTAATATTTTGACTTAGACTTCCTTTAGTGCTATCAGTTGGAATAGGTCATAGGTCAAATTATAATGTATCTCCTCTTTTTTTCTTCTGTTACTTTACAGCTGCTGAATGTGACCTGGTCGTGTTCGGCACTGCGGGAAATAATGTGACTCTGCCGTGTAAATATGATGTCAAAACAAATGGTCTAACTTCAATATGCTGGGGACGAGGTGATATACCAGCCTCGAAGTGTAACAATCAGCTGATCGCCACTGACGGTGCAACAGTGAGAAAAGACTCACTAGTGTCCAGCAGGTACCAGCTCCTGGGTGACGTGGAAAACGGAGATGTTTCCATGACGATATTAAACGTCAGTGAGATGGACTCTGCACGATACGGATGCAGAGTGGAAATAGAGGGATGGTTCAACGACCATAAAAATCACATTGAATTGAGAATTCAGAAAGGTGAGATTATGGAATAAGATCTGTTAACAGAGAGCAGACAATTACTGTAATAGCAACAATCAGCAAAAACAATAAGGCTACTGCTAATGTAATAGATACAGAATTGCCCGCTTCAAAATATAAATACAACAATGACAATGGCACACAGTTTATTGATCGCTTGATCATATTTCAAATCACTTTTTGGCATTCAGTGTTGTTTGTTGTTAGTCCCGACAATATTTATCTAACCCAATCTTTTACTGTGTATTGGCTAAGATACTAAGACAATCCCAAAGAGGGAATTGGATAATGTTACCTCCACAGAACAGACCCCATTGAATTATACACAAGGTACACCTCCAAAAAAACCTATACACATTATACCTAATATACCATATTCAAATATGATGACTGAATAATGTATGGAAAAGATGACATGCCAGGTTCAGCAACATATAAATCTATATCAAACGTTTTGGAATAACACCTTTCATGTACTCTCTTAGCAGCTCATATCAATTCCACATGGTACCGGAACTCTTCCGAACCAGTAGTCACCCTTGTTCAGGAGGTAAGGATCGCCGCCACCCTGACCATGAAGCCCATTCAATTTAGCAAATGGAGGAAGCGACACAACGGGTTACCAGCAAGTCAATACATTTATCTGTCATGAGATCATTGCTTAACCGATCCAACGTGTGGTTCTTGCTGTGTCATTGTCATTTGCCATCACAGAGAAGAAGTAGCCAATTTCCTGTGTCGATTATATATGTTCTGATCATCGCTTCCATTGCAGTGGTGGGTGTTGGTGTCTACTTCAGTAAGTTGTTCAAATTCAGCTAAATATGATTTTTGTGGCCATTGTAAAAACGATGTTATGTTATAAAAGCTACTATACACAAGATATAAAAGTATACATGCATACAATATAATATATACTTCAATGTGGCAATTGCTAACTTTGGTCTGAAGCAAACCTGTTTTGTATGTAATATTGTATGTATTTATATCTGTGTTATTGTTCAAAAGTGTATGAACGAGTTACTAATTCTAATGTGGTGACTTGAAAATTACCCGACTTTTTCGGTTATTTTTCTTTACAGCTGAACCTATAATGTTTTTGCTTCTCATTTGGTTACACACCAAATTTGCTCTATTTATTTCAATAACAGCATTACAGGTTTGTGTAAACTGCAGACTGTAGTCCACTCTAGTCTCTAGTCCAAAATGGTATAAAAAAAGTATTATTATACAGTATACGTTTTAAGAGATAATGTATTTTTGTCCTTCTCATGTCTCAACAGTAAAGAGATCGGGGAAATTCAGCAAATCTTCCCAGATGTAAGTAATGGATTGTTTGAATTAACATAATAGGTTAATCAACTTCAGGTTTTCTAATTTGATGTCTCCTTATGAATTATGTGTTGATTTAAAGTTGAAGTATTTAAATTAGTCTGATCTGTCTTTTCATTTAAGGGTTTTCTAACACTTTAAAATAAGGGTACATTAATTAAGCATTAACTAATTCATGTTAGTTATTAGTTAATGCAGTAGTAAGCATGGTTATATAGCATTAGCTTAGGGGTTAGTTTGGGTTAAGATTAGGGTTAGTGTTAACCTATCATTACCTTAGTTAACATGAACACCATATGTAAACATAAACTATTAGTAAATTATTTCTAGATCATTAATTAACCATTATTCACTGTGAGTTAATTGTTAGTAAATGTTTATTACTGCACTAACTAATGGTAAATAATGGTTAATGAATGTACTAAGGGGTTGTAAGGGTTATCAAAACCTTGAACAAATGGGAGGAACATTGCATGATTGCTTTATTCATATTTGTGCAGCCTACATTGTAATGGTGTGGTTTTGGTTAAGAGCTAAATGTCATTCATCTGCAAACCCCTGACTCATGCTCACGCTCTGAAAAGCGTTTTGAGATCATATACCACATACTGCACTCCTCACAAAATGATTAGTGAAATGAGTTGGCATCATTTTTTTTGCTTGGGTGTTAACTGCAGTTAAATGTATTTGTGCATTCTCATCATCTGTGGCATTTGTACATTCATCTGAGGAACTAAAAATGTTCACTTGGGACCAAATATTGTGGTTTTGGGTTCACGACATTTACAAGACGCTGCACGGCAAACGATGGAAATGTTGTGTTTAAATGTCATACTTCTGAACCAATAGGGCAGATATCTCTATAAACACGAGTGATACACTTCGCTGCATACACCAGTCTTGTCCGAAGTCCACAGTCTAAGTGGTACATAAATATAATGTGCTGTCCAACAGCATGCAAAAAATGACAAAAAACAAACACTCAACTGTGAACTCTTTCTAACACACTGTTCACCCCTCTCTCCTGCCTCCATGGGGTTTAGAATCTCACTGTCTGGTCCTGGACCCAACAACAGAGAGGAGAACATCTATCAGATGGATGAAGTCAATGCCTATCAGTCCTGTCCGTGACATGTTCTGTGATTTAATACATAATCCTGACGTAGGTTACTAATATAATCGGTACTATGCTGTCCGATCTGTATGAACCTGTATCCATGTGATACGTTTTGACAGTCTGCTCAGCTGTGTGTGAAATATCATAAAGAATGCTAATAACCTTGCATATATAATATCCAAGTAATAATGTGTGACATTATTTTTATAATCATGCCCTACAACTTTTAATTGGTGTACCTTTAACTTCTGGTGCTGTGGTGCCTCAGCCCCAATAAAGTTGGGACACAGTTGGCAGAAACAGAGAAACAACACTACACAAAATTAAGATTATCTCCAAACTATTTGAAGCTTATGAATCTAGGTTTAAATATTATTTAGAAAAAGAAAACAGTCAAGACAGTTGTCAAACCTCAGTCGAATGAATGTGCTAGATATTTCTACCCAGAGATCACACCTTTTGAAATATTGCACCTAAATGGGTTATGCAATCAGACAGCTAAGACAACATGCACAAAACCATCATTGTATCTAAACACAAAAGCTACATTTGGCAAGATCAAATATAGTTTGAATATGTTAATATATGAGATATTTAGATACATTTGTCAAATTAAGACACATACTCGTGTTCTAATAATGGAAGCAAGTTAATTTTGAAGGGCAGGATGTTGGCCAGGAAAAGGTTTAATAAGTTATACGTTTGTTGTGACTGTTTTTTATCAGTGACATGCTGCTCAAAATGGAGCATATGGAAATAAAAGCGATAACTAAAAAGGTTACAGAAATCATATGTTTAGAATGACAGGGTGTGTAGCCCATGGATGTCTTAGAAGAAGGTGAATATGTGATAAAAAAAAAACGCAAGTTTAATCCAATGCCATAAAGTTCATTGAAAAGTCTGAAATATCAAGCTTCACTGTTCCTTTTAAGTATTGTACAGCGTGAGTGAAGCTGGCAAGAATGACTGGCTGTGTCTTGTTCATATTGGATACTGTGTGCCCAAATGAGGTAGCAGGGGACCGGTTTAAAGAACACACCATTAGCTTTGAGCTGAGAGGATAAAGCTCATCAGTTTTGATGGATCCCCAATGACATGGATCCTCACAGTCTTGGGTATTAGCAATCCCACAAGCATCAGTTGCCGTTTCTAAACAACTAGAACGTTAACTACTTTCACACTGTCAAGTGAATTGATCCAATATGAAGATGAACATAGGGCATGCAGTATCAAAGACAGTGCTATACACAACTTAAAAGGGATAATTCACTCTAAAACTAGTACATTTTTCAAAAATGTCAAAACAAACTTTTATGTAGGGTAAAAAGCCTCTGGATACCAGCTAAAGTGCTATGACATCACAGCCGAACATGTTTTTGTTGTTGAACTGACTCCAAGCTACTTCCCAGCTACGAGCTTCATTGTTGGTGTACCCGCTCACGTGATTGTTTTTCCCGACCCACTAATCTACATAGAATACAATCTGGTTTCACCATCACATACAAGCTGTATTTTTATGTAATGCATTTCATCTGTAATGTCGATTGTACACATTCATATTAAAGGTTTGTTGTGTGAAAATATCAGCATTTATTATCACAACACATAAAGTCGTGATCTCTTTGGCAGTCAAAGGGATGTCAAGGAAGATGGCGAGCGATATGCTAGCAGATGTTGACATGATATTGTGAGCAGTGAGCTTTGCATTCATGCATACGCTATATCATGGATTCTGCCACCCTTTGATATTTGACTCCGCATATTATTGGTTTTATTTTTCTGTATGTAAACATACAATAACGGATTGTATGTAACAGTAAACCAGCTGTCCCTCCATTGTATCTGAGCTGCATTGAGTCAGGCTAACTGGACGCACGCAGTTAGCCAATTTGAATGTGTTTCTTTCGTAGATATGCATGTATAGTTTGAAATAAGACCGAAACGGCCCCTCATAATATTCCATTGACACAATACTCACATTAATGCTATGGCAGGCAATTTGGAGAAACCAGCCAGAGTAAGCTAGATTTTGAAAGTATCCAAACGACAAACATCCCCTCCCTTCAGGCCTACCTCCAAAACCAAAACCCTAAAATACTAGACTTGCTCGCTAGCTTTAGCAATAGGCCGGCCAGACATTGTGGAAGACTCTGGATATGCGCAATGATTGCACGGTCAGAGTGCGCGCAGGTAGCCTCGGTAGGTGTGTAGACAGACAGGTAGGCCATCCAATCATTTAATTCGGCCAAATGAAATTATGTTTTTCATGATGCTTGTAACAGGCCTGCGACTGCCCCAGCCTCTTTTTGTCTGAGCATTTGATTTATTGATTGCTGTCATGATATAAAGATAATTTCAACAAGCATGACAAAAAATGCTTCTAAAATAAATGTCCTAACCTAGCGTTAATATTTCTGTGCATAAGATGTTTTTCAAATATGTGAGTAACAGTAGCTCATGAAGGTGGTCTCACATGTTCATATGACATCACCAGTGTAGGCGTTGTCACCATGCCTACACTGGTGATGATGTCGAATGATGACATCACCTGCCGGTAAAAGAAAAGAGACCTGATAAATAGGAAGACTTAGCAGACAAATGGTCAGACCATCCCTGGGCTTCCGAGAATATTCACCACTATATTGTCGACTATGTACTCAGAACCATTGTATGTATGTATGTGGAAGTGATTTATTTATTTGTATTACTGAACCATGTATTTTATGTACTTAACATAGGGTCGCTATGCGGATTGTCTTGGGACTATATGGTTGTTGTTTTATTGGTCCTTTGTAATATTGTCCTTAATGACCTTACTGTTCTTAGCTGCGATGCAGAGTGCAGGACATTTTAGGGTTAATGTTAGTGGTAGCATGGAGTATCAAGCTTCACAGGAGAAGATTGTCTTCTGCATTTTATCTGTGGGGCTATGCTGTACTTTTCTCTACGTGAACTGTGTTCTGTTGTACATGTTGAGGACCAAGCCAGTTTTTTGTGAGACATCCCGTTACATTCTGTTGTTTAACCTTCTCTTCGCAGATACTGCCCATCTTGTGACAAGTTTGTTACTCTACATACTGGCTGCTTGCAGGTTGAGGCTGAACGTGTATGTTTGTGGTTTGCTTACAAGCATCGGTGTTTTAGAAGACATCATCTCTCCTGTTACTCTAGCAGTGATGTCCATTGAGAGATATGTGGCTGTGTGCTTTCCTATGAGACATGCAGACCTTGCTACCGTCAGAAACACAGGGGCAGCCATCGCTGTTGTGTGGACATTCTCTGCTGGCAATGTTGTAATGCGAGTGTTAATACTTGTTGGTTGGAAAAATAATTTAGATCTAAATGTGGAAATGAAAGACTTCTGCTCGAAAGAGGCAATGTTCCTGGCCCCGATGTCCAGTCAAGTTGATAAAGCATTTTCCGGTTTTGTGTTTGCATTTGGGGGACTTGTAACTATTCTTTCCTATATTGGTGTGACGTTGGTAGCTAGGTCAGCCTCGACAGACAAAACATCTGCCAGCAAGGCTGGAAAAACAGTTTTACTTCATCTGATTCAGTTGGTGCTGATACTAATTTCAACCGTCTACTCTAGCATCCTCCTAAACTTTGCAACAGTGGACAGAATAACTCTGATTCGTATCTACAACGTTTTTTTTGTGTGTTTGAATATATTTCCGAGGTGTCTCAGTGCTCTTATCTATGGGCTCAGAGACAAAACCATCAGACCTGTCCTCTTGAAAAGGCTCTGTGGAAATGTTGGATGCTTAGCCCCAACATAACTGTGGATGTCCAAACAAGGATGTAGTGAATGGCTTGTCCCTTGAATTAAAAAAAAAAACTAAAAGAATTGTCTAGATATATGAAAAGTTATATCTTTTTTGAAAGTCATAATTTCTTTGAAAACAAATTTGCTCTTGAGATAACTGATTTTTAATTAGCTGCACTTGTTTTGGATTCAGTTCAGTTCACTAGGGACCAGGCCACCCCTTTGCCCTCATGGGCTAAACTGCCCCTCTGACTCTTGGTAAACATAAATTAAGGAAATGATTAATGACATTTGCTAAAAGTCTGTATCATGAAAGCTATGCAAACACCTAGGGATATCCCAGAGCATTGCAGAATGTCATTGGTTTAAAACGTGCATTATTTTGTGATTCAAAAAGATTGATTGGAAATAAAAATGTGATCTAAAAGTGCTAAATGTTGAAACTGTAATATATATAATAATATATATTATATCATATTATATTTATAATATAAATAGTTTATGACTGTTCAACTATAGCTACAGTATAGTTGGTGGTTTAATGTCATCTGTTAGGTAATGTCAATCATTGGATTTTGTTTTTAGCTCTACTTTAATGTAAATAGATACACACAATTATTGTCTGTATCTCTTTTAACTTAGTTATAATTTTTTTCATGTACATTGTTTCATGTACATTGTTATAATATGTATATAGTTCTGTTGTAATGTACATTTGCAATTATTTTCAATAAATGTTGTTAATACCAGAGCAGTTATTTATTTAATACATTTTAAGCTGCACTAGGTAGTCGCCGCATTCCAAGTGTGGATTATCATTATTTTACGAATTTAAACCAACGCATTTTGTAGGCTTACAAATTATTAGTATTTATTATTATGAGTATTATATTTGATTATGTGATAACAGGTTATTCGTTAGCTGGTGGATGAATCCATGGATGTATAATAAGAACCCGATGGAGTGTACAAAATGGGAACCCGTTAATATCTAAGAAACTTGATCTTCAGCCCCGAATAGAATGTTGTGCAGAGTTGCACAGTAGTAAGCTTATGTGCAGCGAGCAGAGAAGCTTGTTGTGATCAGCAGTATCCAACGCAGCAGAGTGGAACGTTCACGTAGTGTTTTGGGGAGAATGGCAAAAACATAGGATTTTACCCCTTTTTTCTCTAAATTGGGGACTTATTTCAGTAACAGTGATAAAATGGCATAGATTACTATGTTGATGATCATACAAGACAAAGGACTACATTTAAAACCAAAAAAAGTGGTTTTGGGTTCACTGGCCCTTTAAAGTCACAATGTGTAAGAATGAAGAAGAACTTTAGGAATAAAAGAAAAACTTAAAAACAGTGCTCTCCACTCAAACTGGCAACTGTGTGACGCGAACTAGCATAGCTCGGCTGGCTGGGTGGGTGAGTGTGAGTTTTTTTAGGAGTGTAGATAGTAAGAGTCTTGTAAACAAAGGACTCGTTCACACTGCAAGCAAAAGTGGTGAACAGTGTGAACAGCACAAATCACATGGAATTGGATATTTGCAAGTTGAGCATTAAGGTTTGCTGTGTGAATGAAGCACGAGAGAAGTACGGGCTGGCCAGCATTTATCAGTGATTGCATGTTACTTTATTGATAACATTATTGAAATCACTATTGATCAGCAGTGACTACAGATATGTCCAGATAACGAGCTAGTTTAAATGTTTTTAAAACTTGTACTACCATAAACAAAGTTTAACTTGTTTAGTTCTTCTATACTTTCTTCTGTTGGTTGATAACAGGTCAGTTTCCCTGACAACCAAAACCATATATAATTGACAACATCATCATCAACATGTAGGCCTGATTATTTTGTCAAAACATGAGTGAACGCCTTGGTAAGCATTTTAATATTTAATGTGTCCAAATTAGTTAGCAGGGGACTGGTTTAAAGAACACACCATTAGCTTTGAGCTGAGAGGATAAAGAAGCTCATCAGTTTTGATGGATCCCCAATGACATGGATCCTAACAGCCTTGGGTATTGGAAATCCCACGAGCATCAGCTGCGCTTTCTAAGCAACTACAACGTTTACAATACTACTGTCGCAATCTGTGTCCCTTCGTTTTATGCGTTTTTCCTTTCAAAACCACTCTCTCACATATATACATTTATGAGTGATAAAAATCGATCACAAATATAATGTATCACTTGTTTAATATGTTCAGAAATTTAATATATGATGTCTTTAAGTGGAACAGTCCACCTTACTCATTCCATACTATACTTAAAGTCACAAGTAGAGTTACTGGCTCTTTATTGCCTTTTTGTTTTAAACGTCCTAGTATGTCTAGTACAGTGTTGTGCATGAACGCGCTAAAAGAGCGGCGTTCATTGAACGTGCTCATATATTTGGAGAACGGTGAACTGAACGTACCCGTTTGCAGCTACTGAACGTGTACGTGAGCTCACGCACTGTTTACGGGCCCGAGGATTTACTGCAATCTTGATTTTATAGTAGTATACAGTGATTCATTTAGTTTGGGCAGTGGGCAGTGGCAATGATTAGGGGCTGGGAGTGGATGGTAGGAGGAGGTTCTACTGAAAAAGAATAAAATAGAATAAAAGAAGAAGAAATGAACGTGAACAGTTCGTTTTCTGGGACTGTAAACTTAATTCAAAATTGTGAACTATGAACATGAACTAGTTCATTTTAATCTGTGTGAACTGAACTTTGAGCTAGCTCTTGTGAAGTGTGAACTTGCACGACACTGGTCTAGTATGTCTTCTATGATCTTGAACCTTTTGTCAGTGTTACGGTTACTAATGTCACACTAGAGCCTATGCAATTAGTCTGGGCTGCCTTTCCCCAGAGAAGAAAGACTGTCACATGCAGTTTGTGTCACGCCGTCTACCGTCAAGCCGTTCACTTCCACCACCTAGCGGGCGCCGGCTGCCACTTCTCCACATGTCTCTCTGTTTACACACCTGCCGGCAATCTCCAATCTACACTCCTTATTTCAGCCTTGGATTCCTAGCAGCCGGGGCTAGTTCGATGTTTACTCAACTCTTGTTAGTATCCGCGTTCCCAGCTCTCGTATGCTTGCTCCGTTCTCTGTACCTGCCCCTAACCTGTTCTCACCTTGTGCCCAGCTGTCTGCTGGATTTCCTGCCTGTTGCCAAGCCCTTGCCTGCGTGACTGCCTGCCTGCTACCTAACCCTTGCCCGTCTGATTACGGTTTGGTTAGCCCCCCGGCTTGCTGATATTTGCCCTTAATAAACTCTTTGAACCTCTCCGCAGTCTCTGCCTTTCTGTGTCGTGCGTTTGGGTCCCCTCGTTCTGTTCCCACTAACAGTTTGTCTGTTTTGTGGTCAGCTTGGGCACTTCTTGTGTGTCTGTCCATCTCACTCATGAAATGTGCAGGCTCTCCAGTAAAACAACAGGGGACCTGACGAGTCGAGCTGCCAACCCCTCTGTCTCTGAGTCTGCCCTCTTGTGGCATAACCACTCTCTTCCTGTCGTTGTCTTCAAAACTCCAGAGCAGACGAGAGCTTCTTTGGGCTGGAGGTGTTGCAGAAGCTTGGCATAGAGTCTGAGTTGCTCTACTCTCCTATCGAGGCGAAGGCCCTCAATGGTGAGCTGCTCGCTATTTTTGACCGCTTGACCGTCCCCCTGATGATTCTACTGTCGGGTACCCATCACGAGTCCATGTCACATCATTGAATGTCCATATACCCCCTGGTATTAGGGTACCTGTGAGGAGGCTACATGAGCCACCTCACTGGTTAACCATACACACCTGTGCATGGTTACACCTTGTTGGGCTGTACTAAGTGGGGCTGCATGGAGAGGGGCTCTGCCAGGGATGCTGTTAAAGGAAGACACTTCTGAATGTTTATTGCTCAATTATGTCATACAGATGTATAATGTAAACGTGGTGCATTAGCATGGTAATGATAGGACCAACAGATATATTGGGTTACAAAGGAGTACAATTGGAATACTTTAAAGCACCCCTTTATTATGAGGAATGGTGCAGGTCAAGGTGTATTTGGAGAGAGAGTTTAGTTTAGTTGGGGGGGGCGATTGGCAGGAGGAAATGTTGCCTTGTGCATGGTTGCCAGTAAATCCTGCCCTTTGTGGGCTTATTCATTGAAACCGGGTCTTGTTTTATTTACACTACACAAGTTTCAAGCTGCTTGCTACCATACCACCGCTAGGGCCCAACGGCGTGCCTTACAGTACCCATGGTTTCAGACTCAGGGTTTGGGAGAATCACAGCCTGGAGCTCCTATTGCCATTCACACTGTCTCATTACTGCTCGTGCCCCTGCCGCTTCCAAGCCTATGCGCCTGCCTGAGCCCCCTGATCTGTCTTCTGTGCCCGAGGTTTACCATGACTTCGACCACAATGCCCTGTCCCTGCCTCCTCACCGCCGGTATGATTGTGCCATAGATCTCCTACCTGGTTCCCCTCTTCCTCTGCGACATGCTTAACCGTTTTGTCTTCATTATATAGATGACATATTGATTTCCCCCGTCTCCTTCTGAGCACGTTTAACACTCCACCCATCTCACCTGCCACCCATTTGTCAAACACACTCTAAACTTTCTCAGGCAATGTTTCTGGTGACCCACAATGGACGTGGACACTGGCTCATTCCTCGCTGCCTGTTTGACCTGCGCACAGAACAAGACATTTACCAGATCCCGTTCCGGCCTTCTCCACCCCTTGCCAATCCCCAGTCTGCCTTGGTCTCACATCTCTCTGGACTTGTCCAACCAAGGCCCCAAGTTCATCTTTCAGGTGTGTCATTCTGTACGGCCTTTGGAGCCACCTTCAGTCTTTCAACTGGTTACCATCCACAATCAAACGGACAGTCAGAAAGCGAACCAGGAGACAGAGGCTGCACTGCGTTGCACTACTACCTCCAACCCCTCTAGCTGGAGCTCCCATCTTCCATGGGTAGAATATGCCCACAACTCCCTCACCAACGCCTCAACCGGGTTATCTCACCTTATTCGTTCCCTGGATTATCAGCCCCCCTCCGTCCAGGCTCACATGCGCCGGTGCCGGTGTACCTGGAGACATGGCCAACCACCACCGTACTCTGGCACCACTTTTATCCTCTGGCCAGAGGATCTGGCTCCTTTCTAGGGACCTACCTTCAAAGGTGCTCTCCCACAAACCTAACGTTGGCCCTTTCGAAATAGAGTCCATTGTGAACCCCTGTGCTGTTTGTCTCAGACTCCCCGCCTTTCTTCATGTCCACCCCATACGTCATGTCTCCCAGGTCAAGCCCATTTCCACCAGTCCTCTGTCTCCCCCAGCAACCACTCCTTCTCCACCGAGGATTGTAGACTACCACCCCACCTACTTTGGTTCTCCTCGCCCTCAGAACCGTAACAACTAAACAAAGCTATTTAGTCATTACCCTAATTTAGAAACAAATTGTGAGAAATCATGTTTTTGCCAGTGTCTGCCAACCAATTAGTGAACGTTTTACTCTGCTCCGAACTAAGGACACTGTCTTTTCGTGAAGACAACACGACCAAGGGACACAGACGGTGGGAGGTTACACTAATGGATGTGTGAAGCTCTGTCTGGACAGCTGTTGATGTTTATGGCTGCGTCTGAGAGAGGGTGAAGCTTCTCCAACCTTGTAGTTTAACACTAAGGTATGTGGCGCATTTCATATAGAACATCGCTCATTATAATAATCATACTCAACGACGTGTGCTATCTTAAATGATTTTTTCAAAAGTAGCCGTGGGTCGTAACCTTTGGGATACCGCTCCTTCCTAGAACTCTGAGCCCAAAACATATCATTTAATGTTCATAGTGTTCAAATTTGAGCTGAAACAGGGGGTTCACTATCACTTTAACACAAAGTTGAATGGCCATATTCTAGTTTAGAAATAATAAATGTCACATACAAAGTTATGTTTCCAATTTTCCATATGTTTCAAATGTAGTTGAACCCCTTGTTTCAGCTCAAATCGAAACACTATGAGATAAAAAAAGAAAGAATGTTGGGCTTCTAGGAAAGATGGGGGATGTGTTATATAATAAGCTTGTATAGGAAATGCACCGTACACCGTGGCGTTATACTTTAAGTGTCCGAGAAGCTTAACCCCCTCTCAGACAAGAACATCAAACTCAAAAGCAGCCCAGAACGAGCTCCGCACATCCGCACCAGAGTGGCTTTATACCAAAACTGTCTGAAAAGTTTCACCCCCCTTCGGTGGCGAAAATAAAAATCAACCGCTTCTCAGACAGAGCTTCGGTGCTTCGGTGCAGGAATGTCCTCACATCAACACATTTGAAAAGGACTTGTAACAGGCCTGTGACTGCCACAGGCTTTTTTTGTCAGTGCATTTGATTTATTGATTGCTGTCATGATGTAAACATAATTTCAACAAGCATGACAAAATATGTTTCCAAAATAAATGTCCTACCCTAGCGTTAATATTTCTGTGCTCAAGATGTTTTTCAAATATGGGAGAAACAGTAGCTAATGAAGGCGGTCTCACATGTTCACATGACATCACCAGTGTAGGCGTTGTCACCATGCCTACACTGGTGATGATGTCGAATGATGACATCACCTGCCTAAAAGAAAAAAGACGTGATATATAGGAAGACTTAGCAGGCAAATGGTCAGACCATCCCTGGGGTTCAGAGAATATTCACCACTATACTGTCAACTCTGTACTCAGAACCATTGTATGTATGTATGTGGAGGTGATTTTTTCATTTGTATTATTGAACCATGTCTTTCTTTTATGTACCTAACACAGGTTGACTATTGGATTGCCTGGGGACCATATGGTTTTATTTTTATTAGTCCTTTGTAACTTTGTCCTTAATGACCTTACTGTTTTAGCTGTGATGCAGAGTGCAGGACATTTGAGGGTTAATGTTAGTGGTAGTGTGGAGTATCAAGCTTCACAGGAGATGATTGTGTTCTGCACTTTATCTGTGGGGCTATGCTGTACTTTTCTCTACGTGAACTGTGTTCTGTTGTACACATTGAGGAGCAAGCCAGTTTTTTGTGAGACATCCCGTTACATTCTGTTGTTTAACCTTCTCTTCGCAGATACTGCCTATCTTGTGGCATGTTTGTTACTCTACATACTGGCTGCTTGCAGGTTGAGGCTGAAAGTGTATCTTTGTGGTTTGCTTACAAGCATCGGTGTTTTAGAAGACATCATCTCTCCTATTACTCTGGCAGTGATGTCCATTGAGAGATATGTGGCTGTGTGCTTTCCTATGAGACATGCAGACCTTGCTACCGTCAGAAACACAGGGGCAGCCATCGCTGTTGTGTGGACCATCTCTGGTGGCAATGTTCTAATGCGAGTGTTAATACTTGTTGGTTGGAAAAATAATTTAGATCTAAACGTGGAAATGAAAGACTTCTGCTCGAAAGAGGCAATGTTCCTGGCCCCGATGTCGAGTTTAGTTGATAAAGCATTTAGCGGTTTTGTGTTTGCATTTGGGGGATTTGTAACTATTCTTTCTTATGTTGGTGTGACGTTGGTAGCCAGGTTAGCCTCGACAGACAAAACATCTGCTAGCAAGGCTGGAAAAACAGTTTTACTTCATCTGATTCAGTTGGTGCTGATACTAATTTCAACTGTCTACTCTAGCATCCTCCTAAACTTTGCAAGAACAGTGGACAGAACAACTCTGATTCGTCTCTACAACAGTTTTTTTGTGTGTTTGAATATATTTCCGAGGTGTCTCAGTGCTCTTATCTATGGGCTCAGAGACAAAACCATCAGACCTGTCCTCTTGAAAAGGCTCTGTGGAAATCTTAGATGCTTAGCCCCAACATAACCGTGGATGTCCAAACAAGGATGTAGTGAATGGCTTGTCCCTTGAATTAAAAAAATTACCTAAAAGAATTGTCTAGATACTGTATGTGAAAAGTTATATCATTTTTGAAAGTCATAATTTATTTGAAAACAAATCTGCTCTTGAGATAACTGATTTTTAAGTAGCTGCACTTGTTTTGGATTCAGTTCAGTTCACTAGGGACCGGGCCACCCCTTTGCCCTCATGGGCTAAACTGCCCCTCTGACTCTTGGTAAACATAAATTAAGGAAATAATTAATGACATTTGCTAAAAGTCTGTATCATGGAAGTTATGCAAACACCTAGGGATATCCCAGAGCATTGCAGAATGTCATTGGTTTAAAACGTAAAGTAAATTGTTATTTTGTGATTCAAAAAGATTGATTGGAAATAAAAATGTGATCTAAAAGTGCTAAATGTTGTAACTGTAATATATATAATAATATATATATTTTAATATATTACAACATATTATATTTATAATATAAATGGTTTATGACTGTTACACTATAGCTACAGCATAGTTGGTGGTTTAATGTTATCTGTTAGGTAATGTCAATCATTGTATTTTGTTTTTAGCTCTACTTTAATGTAAATAGATACACACAATTATTGTCTTTATCTCTTTTAAAGTAGTTATGGTACTTTTTTAGTATCGTCGTTGTGTGACTGTTATGATTATTATAAAAAGCGATGTTGTATATGAAATGCGCCACACACCGTAGCGTTATACTATAGGTGACTGGGAAGCCTAACCCTCACTCGGACGCAGACATTAAATACATCACTGCTCAGACGGAGCTTCACCAGCCACACACACACCGTGGTGTTATACTATAAGTGTCCGAAAAGCCCAACTTTATTGTCCCCTCGGTTCTCTGTCCACACAAACTGCACCGCCAGTGCCCCTTGGTCGTGACGTCAGACTACCTTGGAAAAGGTAGTATGACGTCACGAAAAGAACGCCACCTGTGTTCGCAGCAGAGTGGAACGGTCACGTAGTGTTTTGGGGAGAATGGCAAAAACATAGGATTTTACCCATTTTTCTCTAAATTGGGGACTTACTTCAGCAACAGTGATAAAATGGCATAAATTACTATGTTGACGATCATACAAGACAAAGGACTACGTTTAAAACCCCAAAAAATACAAAAAACTTAAAAACAGTGTTCTCTCCACTCAAACTGGCAACTGTGTGAAGCCAACTAGCATAGCTCAGCTGGCTGGGTGGGTGAGTGTGAGTTTTTTTAGGAGTGTTGATAGTAAGATTCTTGTAAACAAAGGACTCGTTCACACTGCAAGCAAAAGTGGTGAACAGTGTGAACAGCACAAATAACATGGAATTTGATATTTGCAAGGTTAAGGTTTGCAGTGTGAATGAAGCACGAGAGAGGTACGGGCTGGCCAGCATTTATCAGTGATTGCATGTGATTTTATTGATAACATTATTGAAATCACTATTGATCAGCAGTGACTACAGACATGTCCAGGTTACTTTAAGCAACAAGCTAGTTGAGATTTTGTGCAACTTTAATGGGTTAAAACTTGTACTACCATAAACAAAGTTGAACTTGTTTAGTTCTTTTTTTGTTTCTTCTGTTGGTTGATAACAGGTCCATTTCCCTGACAACCAAAACCATATATAATTGACAACATCATCATCAACATGTAGGCCTAATTATTTTGTCAAAACATGAGTGAACGCCTTGGTAAGCATTTTAATATTTAATGTGTCCAAATTAGTTAGCAGGGGACTGGTTTAAAGAACACACCATTAGCTTTGAGCTGAGAGGATAAAGAAGCTCATCAGTTTTGATGGATCCCCAATGACATGGATCCTAACAGCCTTGGGTATTGGAAATCCCACGAGCATCAGCTGCGCTTTCTAAGCAACTACAACGTTTACAATACTACTGTCGCAATATGTGTCCCTTCGTTTTATGCATTTTTCCTTTCAAAACCACTCTCTCACATATATACATTTATGAGTGATAAAAATCGATCACAAATATAATGTATCACTTGTATGTTCAGAAGTTTAATATATGATGTCTTTGAGTGGAACAGTCCACCTTACTCATTCCATACTATACTTAAAGTCACAAGTAGAGTTACTGGCTCTTTATTGCCTTTTTGTTTTAAACATCCTAGTATGTCTAGTACAGTGTTGTGCATGAACGCGCTAAAAGAGCGGCGTTCATTGAACGTGCTCATATATTTGGAGAACGGTGAACTGAACGTACCCGTTTGCAGCTACTGAACGTGTACGTGAGCTCATGCACTGTTTACGGGCCCGAGGATTTACTGCAATCTTGATTTTATAGTAGTATACAGTGATTCATTTAGTTTGAGCAGTGGGCAGTGGCAATGATTAGGGGCTGGGAGTGGATGGTAGGAGGAGGTTCTACTGAAAAAGAATTAAGTTAAATTAAAAAAGAAGAAATGAACGTGAACAGTTCATTTTCTGGGACTGTAAACTTAGTTCAAAATTCAAAATATTGAACTAATAACATGAACTAGTTCATTTTAATCTATGTGAACTGAACTTTGAGCTAGCTCTTGTGAAGGGTGAACTTGAACGACACTGGTCTAGTATGTCTTCTATGATCTTGAACCTTTTGTCAGTGTTACGGTTACTAATGTCACACTAGAGCCTATGCAATTAGTCTGGGCTGCCTTTCCCCAGAGAAGAAAGACTGTCACATGCAGTTTGTGTCACGCCGTCTACCGTCAAGCCGTTCACTTCCACCACCTAGCGGGCGCCGGCTGCCACTTCTCCACATGTCTCTCTGTTTACACACCTGCCGGCAATCTCCAATCTACACTCCTTATTTCAGCCTTGGATTCCTAGCAGCCGGGGCTAGTTCGTTGTTTACTCAACTCTTGTTAGTATCCGCGTTCCCAGCTCTCGTATGCTTGCTCCGTTCTCTGTACCTGCCCCTAACCTGTTCTCACCTTGTGCCCAGCTGTCTGCTGGATTTCCTGCCTGTTGCCAAGCCCTTGCCTGCGTGACTGCCTGCCTGCTACCTAACCCTTGCCCGTCTGATTACGGTTTGCTTAGCCCCCCGGCTTGCTGATATTCGCCCTTAATAAACTCTTTGAACCTCTCCGCAGTCTCTGCCTTTCTGTGTCGTGCGTTTGGGTCCCCTCGTTCTGTTCCCACTAACAGTTTGTCTGTTTTGTGGTCAGCTTGGGCACTTCTTGTGTGTCTGTCCATCTCACTCATGAAATGTGCAGGCTCTCCAGTAAAACAACAGGGGACCTGACGAGTCGAGCTGCCAACCCCTCTGTCTCTGAGTCTGCCCTCTTGTGGCATAACCACTCTCTTCCTGTCGTTGTCTTCAAAACTCCAGAGCAGACGAGAGCTTCTTTGGGCTGGAGGTGTTGCAGAAGCTTGGCATAGAGTCTGAGTTGCTCTACTCTCCTATCGAGGCGAAGGCCCTCAATGGTGAGCTGCTCGCTATTTTTGACCGCTTGACCGTCCCCCTGATGATTCTACTGTCGGGTACCCATCACGAGTCCATGTCACATCATTGAATGTCCATATACCCCCTGGTATTAGGGTACCTGTGAGGAGGCTACATGAGCCACCTCACTGGTTAACCATACACACCTGTGCATGGTTACACCTTGTTGGGCTGTACTAAGTGGGGCTGCATGGAGAGGGGCTCTGCCAGGGATGCTGTTAAAGGAAGACACTTCTGAATGTTTATTGCTCAATTATGTCATACAGATGTATAATGTAAACGTGGTGCATTAGCATGGTAATGATAGGACCAACAGATATATTGGGTTACAAAGGAGTACAATTGGAATACTTTAAAGCACCCCTTTATTATGAGGAATGGTGCAGGTCAAGGTGTATTTGGAGAGAGAGTTTAGTTTAGTTGGGGGGGGCGATTGGCAGGAGGAAATGTTGCCTTGTGCATGGTTGCCAGTAAATCCTGCCCTTTGTGGGCTTATTCATTGAAACCGGGTCTTGTTTTATTTACACTACACAAGTTTCAAGCTGCTTGCTACCATACCACCGCTAGGGCCCAACGGCGTGCCTTACAGTACCCATGGTTTCAGACTCAGGGTTTGGGAGAATCACAGCCTGGAGCTCCTATTGCCATTCACACTGTCTCATTACTGCTCGTGCCCCTGCCGCTTCCAAGCCTATGCGCCTGCCTGAGCCCCCTGATCTGTCTTCTGTGCCCGAGGTTTACCATGACTTCGACCACAATGCCCTGTCCCTGCCTCCTCACCGCCGGTATGATTGTGCCATAGATCTCCTACCTGGTTCCCCTCTTCCTCTGCGACATGCTTAACCGTTTTGTCTTCATTATATAGATGACATATTGATTTCCCCCGTCTCCTTCTGAGCACGTTTAACACTCCACCCATCTCACCTGCCACCCATTTGTCAAACACACTCTAAACTTTCTCAGGCAATGTTTCTGGTGACCCACAATGGACGTGGACACTGGCTCATTCCTCGCTGCCTGTTTGACCTGCGCACAGAACAAGACATTTACCAGATCCCGTTCCGGCCTTCTCCACCCCTTGCCAATCCCCAGTCTGCCTTGGTCTCACATCTCTCTGGACTTGTCCAACCAAGGCCCCAAGTTCATCTTTCAGGTGTGTCATTCTGTACGGCCTTTGGAGCCACCTTCAGTCTTTCAACTGGTTACCATCCACAATCAAACGGACAGTCAGAAAGCGAACCAGGAGACAGAGGCTGCACTGCGTTGCACTACTACCTCCAACCCCTCTAGCTGGAGCTCCCATCTTCCATGGGTAGAATATGCCCACAACTCCCTCACCAACGCCTCAACCGGGTTATCTCACCTTATTCGTTCCCTGGATTATCAGCCCCCCTCCGTCCAGGCTCACATGCGCCGGTGCCGGTGTACCTGGAGACATGGCCAACCACCACCGTACTCTGGCACCACTTTTTTCCTCTGGCCAGAGGATCTGGCTCCTTTCTAGGGACCTACCTTCAAAGGTGCTCTCCCACAAACCTAACGTTGGCCCTTTCGATATAGAGTCCATTGTGAACCCCTGTGCTGTTTGTCTCAGACTCCCCGCCTTTCTTCATGTCCACCCCATACGTCATGTCTCCCAGGTCAAGCCCATTTCCACCAGTCCTCTGTCTCCCCCAGCAACCACTCCTTCTCCACCGAGGATTGTAGACTACCACCCCACCTACTTTGGTTCTCCTCGCCCTCAGAACCGTAACAACTAAACAAAGCTATTTAGTCATTACCCTAATTTAGAAACAAATTGTGAGAAATCATGTTTTTGCCAGTGTCTGCCAACCAGTTAGTGAACGTTTTACTCTGCTCCGAACTAAGGTCACTGTCTTTTCGTGAAGACAACACGACCAAGGGACACAGAGGATGGGAGGTTACACTAATGGATGTGTGAAGCTCTGTCTGGACAGCTGTTGATGTTTATGGCTGCGTCTGAGAGAGGGTGAAGCTTCTCCAACCTTGTAGTTTAACACTAAGGTATGTGGCGCATTTCATATAGAACATCGCTCATTATAATACTCATACTCAACGACGTGTGCTATCTTAAATGATTTTTTCAAAAGTAGCCATGGGTCGTAACGTTTGGGATACCGCTCCTTCCTAGAACATAGGAAACATAAACATATCATTTAATGTTCATAGTGTTCAAATTTGAGCTGAAACAGGGGGTTCACTATCACTTTAACACAAAGTTGAATGGCCATATTCTATTTTAGAAATAATAAATGTCACATACAAAGTTATATTTCCAATGTTTCCATACGTTTCAAATGTAGTTGAACCCCGTTTCAGCTCAAATCGAAACACTATGAGATAAAAAAAGAAAGAATGTTGGGCTTCTAGGAAAGATGGGGGATGTGTTATATAATGAGCTTGTATATGAAATGCACCGTACACCGTGGCGTTATACTTTAAGTGTCCGAGAAGCTTAACCCCCTCTCAGACAAGAACATCAAACTCAAAAGCAGCCCAGAACGAGCTCCGCACATCCGCACCAGAGTGGCTTTATACCAAAACTGTCTGAAAAGTTTCACCCCCCTTCGGTGGCGAAAATAAAAATCAACCGCTTCTCAGACAGAGCTTCGGTGCTTCGGTGCAGGAATGTCCTCACATCAACACATTTGAAAAGGACTTGTAACAGGCCTGCGACTGCCACAGGCTTTTTTTGTCAGTGCATTTGATTTATTGATTGCTGTCATGATGTAAACATAATTTCAACAAGCATGACAAAATATGTTTCCAAAATAAATGTCCTACCCTAGCGTTAATATTTCTGTGCTCAAGATGTTTTTCAAATATGGGAGAAACAGTAGCTAATGAAGGCGGTCTCACATGTTCACATGACATCACCAGTGTAGGCGTTGTCACCATGCCTACACTGGTGATGATGTCGAATGATGACATCACCTGCCTAAAAGAAAAAAGACGTGATATATAGGAAGACTTAGCAGGCAAATGGTCAGACCATCCCTGGGGTTCAGAGAATATTCACCACTATACTGTCAACTCTGTACTCAGAACCATTGTATGTATGTATGTGGAGGTGATTTTTTCATTTGTATTATTGAACCATGTCTTTCTTTTATGTACCTAACACAGGTTGACTATTGGATTGCCTGGGGACCATATGGTTTTATTTTTATTAGTCCTTTGTAACTTTGTCCTTAATGACCTTACTGTTTTAGCTGTGATGCAGAGTGCAGGACATTTGAGGGTTAATGTTAGTGGTAGTGTGGAGTATCAAGCTTCACAGGAGATGATTGTGTTCTGCACTTTATCTGTGGGGCTATGCTGTACTTTTCTCTACGTGAACTGTGTTCTGTTGTACACATTGAGGAGCAAGCCAGTTTTTTGTGAGACATCCCGTTACATTCTGTTGTTTAACCTTCTCTTCGCAGATACTGCCTATCTTGTGGCATGTTTGTTACTCTACATACTGGCTGCTTGCAGGTTGAGGCTGAAAGTGTATCTTTGTGGTTTGCTTACAAGCATCGGTGTTTTAGAAGACATCATCTCTCCTATTACTCTGGCAGTGATGTCCATTGAGAGATATGTGGCTGTGTGCTTTCCTATGAGACATGCAGACCTTGCTACCGTCAGAAACACAGGGGCAGCCATCGCTGTTGTGTGGACCATCTCTGGTGGCAATGTTCTAATGCGAGTGTTAATACTTGTTGGTTGGAAAAATAATTTAGATCTAAACGTGGAAATGAAAGACTTCTGCTCGAAAGAGGCAATGTTCCTGGCCCCGATGTCGAGTTTAGTTGATAAAGCATTTAGCGGTTTTGTGTTTGCATTTGGGGGATTTGTAACTATTCTTTCTTATGTTGGTGTGACGTTGGTAGCCAGGTTAGCCTCGACAGACAAAACATCTGCTAGCAAGGCTGGAAAAACAGTTTTACTTCATCTGATTCAGTTGGTGCTGATACTAATTTCAACTGTCTACTCTAGCATCCTCCTAAACTTTGCAAGAACAGTGGACAGAACAACTCTGATTCGTCTCTACAACAGTTTTTTTGTGTGTTTGAATATATTTCCGAGGTGTCTCAGTGCTCTTATCTATGGGCTCAGAGACAAAACCATCAGACCTGTCCTCTTGAAAAGGCTCTGTGGAAATCTTAGATGCTTAGCCCCAACATAACCGTGGATGTCCAAACAAGGATGTAGTGAATGGCTTGTCCCTTGAATTAAAAAAATTACCTAAAAGAATTGTCTAGATACTGTATGTGAAAAGTTATATCATTTTTGAAAGTCATAATTTATTTGAAAACAAATCTGCTCTTGAGATAACTGATTTTTAAGTAGCTGCACTTGTTTTGGATTCAGTTCAGTTCACAGGGGACCAGGCCACCCCTTTGCCCTCATGGGCTAAACTGCCCCTCTGACTCTTGGTAAACATAAATTAAGGAAATAATTAATGACATTTGCTAAAAGTCTGTATCATGGAAGTTATGCAAACACCTAGGGATATCCCAGAGCATTGCAGAATGTCATTGGTTTAAAACGTAAAGTAAATTGTTATTTTGTGATTCAAAAAGATTGATTGGAAAAAAAAATGTGATCTAAAAGTGCTAAATGTTGTAACTGTAATATATATAATAATATATATATTTTAATATATTATAACATATTATATTTATAATATAAATGGTTTATGACTGTTACACTATAGCTACAGCATAGTTGGTGGTTTAATGTTATCTGTTAGGTAATGTCAATCATTGTATTTTGTTTTTAGCTCTACTTTAATGTAAATAGATACACACAATTATTGTCTTTATCTCTTTTAAAGTAGTTATGGTACTTTTTTAGTATCGTCGTTGTGTGACTGTTATGATTATTATAAAAAGCGATGTTGTATATGAAATGCGCCACACACCGTAGCGTTATACTATAGGTGACTGGGAAGCCTAACCCTCACTCGGACGCAGACATTAAATACATCACTGCTCAGACGGAGCTTCACCAGCCACACACACACCGTGGTGTTATACTATAAGTGTCCGAAAAGCCCAACTTTATTGTCCCCTCGGTTCTCTGTCCACACAAACTGCACCGCCAGTGCCCCTTGGTCGTGACGTCAGACTACCTTGGAAAAGGTAGTATGACGTCACGAAAAGAACGCCACCTGTGTTCGCAGCAGAGTGGAACGGTCACGTAGTGTTTTGGGGAGAATGGCAAAAACATAGGATTTTACCCATTTTTCTCTAAATTGGGGACTTACTTCAGCAACAGTGATAAAATGGCATAAATTACTATGTTGACGATCATACAAGACAAAGGACTACGTTTAAAACCCCAAAAAATACAAAAAACTTAAAAACAGTGTTCTCTCCACTCAAACTGGCAACTGTGTGAAGCCAACTAGCATAGCTCAGCTGGCTGGGTGGGTGAGTGTGAGTTTTTTTAGGAGTGTTGATAGTAAGATTCTTGTAAACAAAGGACTCGTTCACACTGCAAGCAAAAGTGGTGAACAGTGTGAACAGCACAAATAACATGGAATTTGATATTTGCAAGGTTAAGGTTTGCAGTGTGAATGAAGCACGAGAGAGGTACGGGCTGGCCAGCATTTATCAGTGATTGCATGTGATTTTATTGATAACATTATTGAAATCACTATTGATCAGCAGTGACTACAGACATGTCCAGGTTACTTTAAGCAACAAGCTAGTTGAGATTTTGTGCAACTTTAATGGGTTAAAACTTGTACTACCATAAACAAAGTTGAACTTGTTTAGTTCTTTTTTTGTTTCTTCTGTTGGTTGATAACAGGTCCATTTCCCTGACAACCAAAACCATATATAATTGACAACATCATCATCAACATGTAGGCCTAATTATTTTGTCAAAACATGAGTGAACGCCTTGGTAAGCATTTTAATATTTAATGTGTCCAAATTAGTTAGCAGGGGACTGGTTTAAAGAACACACCATTAGCTTTGAGCTGAGAGGATAAAGAAGCTCATCAGTTTTGATGGATCCCCAATGACATGGATCCTAACAGCCTTGGGTATTGGAAATCCCACGAGCATCAGCTGCGCTTTCTAAGCAACTACAACGTTTACAATACTACTGTCGCAATATGTGTCCCTTCGTTTTATGCATTTTTCCTTTCAAAACCACTCTCTCACATATATACATTTATGAGTGATAAAAATCGATCACAAATATAATGTATCACTTGTATGTTCAGAAGTTTAATATATGATGTCTTTGAGTGGAACAGTCCACCTTACTCATTCCATACTATACTTAAAGTCACAAGTAGAGTTACTGGCTCTTTATTGCCTTTTTGTTTTAAACATCCTAGTATGTCTAGTACAGTGTTGTGCATGAACGCGCTAAAAGAGCGGCGTTCATTGAACGTGCTCATATATTTGGAGAACGGTGAACTGAACGTACCCGTTTGCAGCTACTGAACGTGTACGTGAGCTCATGCACTGTTTACGGGCCCGAGGATTTACTGCAATCTTGATTTTATAGTAGTATACAGTGATTCATTTAGTTTGAGCAGTGGGCAGTGGCAATGATTAGGGGCTGGGAGTGGATGGTAGGAGGAGGTTCTACTGAAAAAGAATTAAGTTAAATTAAAAAAGAAGAAATGAACGTGAACAGTTCATTTTCTGGGACTGTAAACTTAGTTCAAAATTCAAAATATTGAACTAATAACATGAACTAGTTCATTTTAATCTATGTGAACTGAACTTTGAGCTAGCTCTTGTGAAGGGTGAACTTGAACGACACTGGTCTAGTATGTCTTCTATGATCTTGAACCTTTTGTCAGTGTTACGGTTACTAATGTCACACTAGAGCCCATGCAATTAGTCTGTGCTGCCTTTCCCCAGAGAAGAAAGACTGTCACGTGCAGTTTGTGTCACGCCGTCTACCGTCAAGCCGTTCACTTCCACCACCTAGCGGGCGCCGGCTGCCACTTCTCCACGTGCCTCTCTGTTTACACACCTGCCGGCAATCTCCAATCTACACTCCTTATTTCAGCCTTGGATTCCTAGCAGCCGGGGCTAGTTCGATGTTTACTCAACTCTTGTTAGTATCCGCGTTCCCAGCTCTCGTATGCTTGCTCCGTTCTCTGTACCTGCCCCTAACCTGTTCTCTCCCTGTGCCCAGCTGTCTGCTGGATTTCCTGCCTGTTGCCAAGCCCTTGCCTGCGTGACTGCCTGCCTGCTATCTAACCCTTGCCCGTCTGATTACGGTTTGCTTAGCCCCCGGCTTGCTGATATTCGCCCTTAATAAACTCTTTGAACCTCTCCGCAGTCTCTGCCTTTCTGTGTTGTGCGTTTGGGTCCCCTCGTTCTGTTCCCACTAACAGTTTGTCTGTTTTGTGGTCAGCTTGGGCACTTCTTGTGTGTCTGTCCATCTCACTCATGAAATGTGCAGGCTCTCCAGTAAAACAAGAGGGGTCCTGACGAGTTTAGCTGCCAACCCCTTTGTCTCTGAGTCTGCCCTCTTGTGGCATAACCACTTTCTTCCTCTCGTTTTCTTCAAAACTCCAGAGCAGACGAGAGCTTCTTTGGGCTGGAGGTGTTGCAGAAGCTTGGCATAGAGTCTGAGTTGCTCTACTCTCCTATCGAGGCGAAGGCCCTCAATGGTGAGCTGCTCGCTATTTTTGACCGCTTGACCGTCCCCCTGATGATTCTACTGTCGGGTACCCATCACGAGTCCATGTCACATCATTGAATGTCCATATACCCCCTGGTATTAGGGTACCTGTGAGGAGGCTACATGAGCCACCTCACTGGTTAACCATACACACCTGTGCATGGTTACACCTTGTTGGGCTGTACTAAGTGGGGCTGCATGGAGAGGGGCTCTGCCAGGGATGCTGTTAAAGGAAGACACTTCTGAATGTTTATTGCTCAATTATGTCATACAGATGTATAATGTAAACGTGGTGCATTAGCATGGTAATGATAGGACCAACAGATATGTTGGGTTACAAAGGAGTACAATTGGAATACTTTAAAGCACCCCTTTATTATGAGGAATGGTGCAGGTCAAGGTGTATTTGGAGAGAGAGTTTAGTTTAGTTGGGGGGGGGGCGTTTGGCAGGAGGAAATGTTGCCTTGTGCATGGGTGCCAGTAAATCCTGCCCTTTGTGGGCTTATTCATTGAAACCGGGTCTTGTTTTATTTACACTACACAAGTTTCAAGCTGCTTGCTACCATACCACCGCTAGGCCCCAACGGCGAGCTTACAGTACCCATGGTTTCAGACTCAGGGTTTGGGAGAATCACAGCCTGGAGCTCCTATTGCCATTCACACTGTCTCATTACTGCTCGTGCCCCTGCCGCTTCCAAGCCTATGCGCCTGCCTGAGCCCCCTGATCTGTCTTCTGTGCCCGAGGTTTACCATGACTTCGACCACAATGCCCTGTCCCTGCCTCCTCACCGCCCATATGATTGTGCCATAGATCTCCTACCTGGTTCCCCTCTTCCTCTGCGACATGCTTAACCGTTTTGTCTTCATTATATAGATGACATATTGATTTCCCCCGTCTCCTTCTGAGCACGTTTAACACTCCACCCATCTCACCTGCCACCCATTTGTCAAACACACTCTAAACTTTCTCAGGCAATGTTTCTGGTGACCCACAATGGACGTGGACACTGGCTCATTCCTCGCTGCCTGTTTGACCTGCGCACAGAACAAGACATTTACCAGATCCCGTTCCGGCCTTCTCCACCCCTTGCCAATCCCCAGTCTGCCTTGGTCTCACATCTCTCTGGACTTGTCCAACCAAGGCCCCAAGTTCATCTTTCAGGTGTGTCATTCTGTACGGCCTTTGGAGCCACCTTCAGTCTTTCAACTGGTTACCATCCACAATCAAACGGACAGTCAGAAAGCGAACCAGGAGACAGAGGCTGCACTGCGTTGCACTACTACCTCCAACCCCTCTAGCTGGAGCTCCCATCTTCCATGGGTAGAATATGCCCACAACTCCCTCACCAACACCTCAACCGGGTTATCTCACCTTATTCGTTCCCTGGATTATCAGCCCCCCTCCGTCCAGGCTCACATGCGCCGGTGCCGGTGTACCTGGAGACATGGCCAACCACCACCGTACTCTGGCACCACTTTTATCCTCTGGCCAGAGGATCTGGCTCCTTTCTAGGGACCTACCTTCAAAGGTGCTCTCCCACAAACCTAACGTTGGCCCTTTCGAAATAGAGTCCATTGTGAACCCCTGTGCTGTTTGTCTCAGACTCCCCGCCTTTCTTCATGTCCACCCCATACGTCATGTCTCCCAGGTCAAGCCCATTTCCACCAGTCCTCTGTCTCCCCCAGCAACCACTCCTTCTCCACCGAGGATTGTAGACTACCACCCCACCTACTTTGGTTCTCCTCGCCCTCAGAACCGTAACAACTAAACAAAGCTATTTAGTCATTACCCTAATTTAGAAACAAATTGTGAGAAATCATGTTTTTGCCAGTGTCTGCCAACCAATTAGTAAACGTTTTACTCTGCTCCGAACTAAGGACACTGTCTTTTCGTGAAGACAACACGACCAAGGGACACAGACGGTGGGAGGTTACACTAATGGATGTGTGAAGCTCTGTCTGGACAGCTGTTGATGTTTATGGCTGCGTCTGAGAGAGGGTGAAGCTTCTCCAACCTTGTAGTTTAACACTAAGGTATGTGGCGCATTTCATATAGAACATCGCTCATTATAATAATCATACTCAACGACGTGTGCTATCTTAAATGATTTTTTCAAAAGTAGCCGTGGGTCGTAACCTTTGGGATACCGCTCCTTCCTAGAACTCTGAGCCCAAAACATATCATTTAATGTTCATAGTGTTCAAATTTGAGCTGAAACAGGGGGTTCACTATCACTTTAACACAAAGTTGAATGGCCATATTCTAGTTTAGAAATAATAAATGTCACATACAAAGTTATGTTTCCAATTTTCCATATGTTTCAAATGTAGTTGAACCCCTTGTTTCAGCTCAAATCGAAACACTATGAGATAAAAAAAGAAAGAATGTTGGGCTTCTAGGAAAGATGGGGGATGTGTTATATAATAAGCTTGTATAGGAAATGCACCGTACACCGTGGCGTTATACTTTAAGTGTCCGAGAAGCTTAACCCCCTCTCAGACAAGAACATCAAACTCAAAAGCAGCCCAGAACGAGCTCCGCACATCCGCACCAGAGTGGCTTTATACCAAAACTGTCTGAAAAGTTTCACCCCCCTTCGGTGGCGAAAATAAAAATCAACCGCTTCTCAGACAGAGCTTCGGTGCTTCGGTGCAGGAATGTCCTCACATCAACACATTTGAAAAGGACTTGTAACAGGCCTGTGACTGCCACAGGCTTTTTTTGTCAGTGCATTTGATTTATTGATTGCTGTCATGATGTAAACATAATTTCAACAAGCATGACAAAATATGTTTCCAAAATAAATGTCCTACCCTAGCGTTAATATTTCTGTGCTCAAGATGTTTTTCAAATATGGGAGAAACAGTAGCTAATGAAGGCGGTCTCACATGTTCACATGACATCACCAGTGTAGGCGTTGTCACCATGCCTACACTGGTGATGATGTCGAATGATGACATCACCTGCCTAAAAGAAAAAAGACGTGATATATAGGAAGACTTAGCAGGCAAATGGTCAGACCATCCCTGGGGTTCAGAGAATATTCACCACTATACTGTCAACTCTGTACTCAGAACCATTGTATGTATGTATGTGGAGGTGATTTTTTCATTTGTATTATTGAACCATGTCTTTCTTTTATGTACCTAACACAGGTTGACTATTGGATTGCCTGGGGACCATATGGTTTTATTTTTATTAGTCCTTTGTAACTTTGTCCTTAATGACCTTACTGTTTTAGCTGTGATGCAGAGTGCAGGACATTTGAGGGTTAATGTTAGTGGTAGTGTGGAGTATCAAGCTTCACAGGAGATGATTGTGTTCTGCACTTTATCTGTGGGGCTATGCTGTACTTTTCTCTACGTGAACTGTGTTCTGTTGTACACATTGAGGAGCAAGCCAGTTTTTTGTGAGACATCCCGTTACATTCTGTTGTTTAACCTTCTCTTCGCAGATACTGCCTATCTTGTGGCATGTTTGTTACTCTACATACTGGCTGCTTGCAGGTTGAGGCTGAAAGTGTATCTTTGTGGTTTGCTTACAAGCATCGGTGTTTTAGAAGACATCATCTCTCCTATTACTCTGGCAGTGATGTCCATTGAGAGATATGTGGCTGTGTGCTTTCCTATGAGACATGCAGACCTTGCTACCGTCAGAAACACAGGGGCAGCCATCGCTGTTGTGTGGACCATCTCTGGTGGCAATGTTCTAATGCGAGTGTTAATACTTGTTGGTTGGAAAAATAATTTAGATCTAAACGTGGAAATGAAAGACTTCTGCTCGAAAGAGGCAATGTTCCTGGCCCCGATGTCGAGTTTAGTTGATAAAGCATTTAGCGGTTTTGTGTTTGCATTTGGGGGATTTGTAACTATTCTTTCTTATGTTGGTGTGACGTTGGTAGCCAGGTTAGCCTCGACAGACAAAACATCTGCTAGCAAGGCTGGAAAAACAGTTTTACTTCATCTGATTCAGTTGGTGCTGATACTAATTTCAACTGTCTACTCTAGCATCCTCCTAAACTTTGCAAGAACAGTGGACAGAACAACTCTGATTCGTCTCTACAACAGTTTTTTTGTGTGTTTGAATATATTTCCGAGGTGTCTCAGTGCTCTTATCTATGGGCTCAGAGACAAAACCATCAGACCTGTCCTCTTGAAAAGGCTCTGTGGAAATCTTAGATGCTTAGCCCCAACATAACCGTGGATGTCCAAACAAGGATGTAGTGAATGGCTTGTCCCTTGAATTAAAAAAATTACCTAAAAGAATTGTCTAGATACTGTATGTGAAAAGTTATATCATTTTTGAAAGTCATAATTTATTTGAAAACAAATCTGCTCTTGAGATAACTGATTTTTAATTAGCTGCACTTGTTTTGGATTCAGTTCAGTTCACAGGGGACCAGGCCACCCCTTTGCCCTCATGGGCTAAACTGCCCCTCTGACTCTTGGTAAACATAAATTAAGGAAATAATTAATGACATTTGCTAAAAGTCTGTATCATGGAAGTTATACAAGCACCTAGGTATATCCCAGAGCATTGCAGAATGTCATTGGTTTAAAACGTAAAGTAAATTGTTATTTTGTGATTCAAAAAGATTGATTGGAAATAAAAATGTGATCTAAAAGTGCTAAATGTTGTAACTGTAATATATATAATAATATATATATTTTAATATATTATAACATATTATATTTATAATATAAATGGTTTATGACTGTTACACTATAGCTACAGCATAGTTGGTGGTTTAATGTTATCTGTTAGGTAATGTCAATCATTGTATTTTGTTTTTAGCTCTACTTTAATGTAAATAGATACACACAATTATTGTCTTTATCTCTTTTAAAGTAGTTATGGTACTTTTTTAGTATCGTCGTTGTGTGACTGTTATGATTATTATAAAAAGCGATGTTGTATATGAAATGCGCCACACACCGTAGCGTTATACTATAGGTGACTGGGAAGCCTAACCCTCACTCGGACGCAGACATTAAATACATCACTGCTCAGACGGAGCTTCACCAGCCACACACACCGTGGTGTTATATTATAAGTGTCCGAAAAGCCCAACTTTATTGTCCCCTCGGTTCTCTGTCCACACAAACTGCACCGCCAGTGCCCCTTGGTCGTGACGTCAGACTACCTTGGAAAAGGTAGTCTGACGTCACGAAAAGAACGCCACCTGTGTTCGCAGCAGAGTGGAACGTTCACGTAGTGTTTTGGGGAGAATGGCAAAAACATAGGATTTTACCCATTTTTCTCTAAATTGGGGACTTACTTCAGCAACAGTGATAAAATGGCATAGATTACTATGTTGACGATCATACAAGACAAAGGACTACGTTTAAAACCCCAAAAAATACAAAAAACTTAAAAACAGTGTTCTCTCCACTCAAACTGGCAACTGTGTGAAGCCAACTAGCATAGCTCAGCTGGCTGGGTGGGTGAGTGTGAGTTTTTTTAGGAGTGTTGATATGAAGATTCTTGTAAACAAAGGACTCGTTCACACTGCAAGCAAAAGTGGTGAACAGTGTGAACAGCACAAATAACATGGAATTTGATATTTGCAAGGTTAAGGTTTGCAGTGTGAATGAAGCACGAGAGAGGTACGGGCTGGCCAGCATTTATCAGTGATTGCATGTGATTTTATTGATAACATTATTGAAATCACTATTGATCAGCAGTGACTACAGACATGTCCAGGTTACTTTAAGCAACAAGCTAGTTGAGATTTTGTGCAACTTTAATGGGTTAAAACTTGTACTACCATAAACAAAGTTGAACTTGTTTAGTTCTTTTTTTGTTTCTTCTGTTGGTTGATAACAGGTCCATTTCCCTGACAACCAAAACCATATATAATTGACAACATCATCATCAACATGTAGGCCTAATTATTTTGTCAAAACATGAGTGAACGCCTTGGTAAGCATTTTAATATTTAATGTGTCCAAATTAGTTAGCAGGGGACTGGTTTAAAGAACACACCATTAGCTTTGAGCTGAGAGGATAAAGAAGCTCATCAGTTTTGATGGATCCCCAATGACATGGATCCTAACAGCCTTGGGTATTGGAAATCCCACGAGCATCAGCTGCGCTTTCTAAGCAACTACAACGTTTACAATACTACTGTCGCAATATGTGTCCCTTCGTTTTATGCATTTTTCCTTTCAAAACCACTCTCTCACATATATACACTTATGAGTGATAAAAATCGATCACAAATATAATGTATCACTTGTATGTTCAGAAGTTTAATATATGATGTCTTTGAGTGGAACAGTCCACCTTACTCATTCCATACTATACTTAAAGTCACAAGTAGAGTTACTGGCTCTTTATTGCCTTTTTGTTTTAAACGTCCTAGTATGTCTAGTACAGTGTTGTGCATGAACGCGCTAAAAGAGCGGCGTTCATTGAACGTGCTCATATATTTGGAGAACGGTGAACTGAACGTACCCGTTTGCAGCTACTGAACGTGTACGTGAGCTCACGCACTGTTTACTGGCCCGAGGATTTACTGCAATCTTGATTTTATAGTAGTATACAGTGATTCATTTAGTTTGGGCAGTGGGCAGTGGCAATGATTAGGGGCTGGGAGTGGATGGTAGGAGGAGGTTCTACTGAAAAAGAATTAAGTTAAATTAAAAAAGAAGAAATGAACGTGAACAGTTCATTTTCTGGGACTGTAAACTTAGTTCAAAATTCAAAATATTGAACTAATAACATGAACTAGTTCATTTTAATCTGTGTGAACTGAACTTTGAGCTAGCTCTTGTGAAGGGTGAACTTGTACGACACTGGTCTAGTATGTCTTCTATGATCTTGAAACTTTTGTCAGTGTTACTTTACGGTTACTAATGTCACACTAGAGCCCATGCAATTAGTCTGTGCTGCCTTTCCCCAGAGAAGAAAGACTGTCACATGCAGTTTGTGTCACGCCATCTACCGTCAAGCCGTCCACTTCCACCACCTAGCGGGCGCCAGCTGCCACTTCTCCACATGTCTCTCTGTTTACACACCTGCCGGCAATCTCCAATCTACACTCTTTATTTCAGCCTTGGATTCCTAGCAGCCGGGGCTAGTTCGATGTTTACTCAACTCTTGTTAGTATCCGCGTTCCCAGCTCTCGTATGCTTGCTCCGTTCTCTGTACCTGCCCCTAACCTGTTCTCTCCCTGTGCCCAGCTGTCTGCTGGATTTCCTGCCTGTTGCCAAGCCCTTGCCTGCGTGACTGCCTGCCTGCTACCTAACCCTTGCCCGTCTGATTACGGTTTGCTTAGCCCCCCGGCTTGCTGATATTCGCCCTTAATAAACTCTTTGAACCTCTCCGCAGTCTCTGCCTTTCTGTGTCGTGCGTTTGGGTCCCCTCGTTCTGTTCCCACTAACAGTTTGTCTGTTTTGTGGTCAGCTTGGGCACTTCTTGTGTGTCTGTCCATCTCACTCATGAAATGTGCAGGCTCTCCAGTAAAACAACAGGGGACCTGACGAGTCGAGCTGCCAACCCCTCTGTCTCTGAGTCTGCCCTCTTGTGGCATAACCACTCTCTTCCTGTCGTTGTCTTCAAAACTCCAGAGCAGACGAGAGCTTCTTTGGGCTGGAGGTGTTGCAGAAGCTTGGCATAGAGTCTGAGTTGCTCTACTCTCCTATCGAGGCGAAGGCCCTCAATGGTGAGCTGCTCGCTATTTTGGACCGCTTGACCGTACCCCTGATGATTCTGCTGTCAGGTACCCATCATGAGTCCCTGTCACTGCACATCATTGACTGTCCGTATACCCCCTGGTACTAGGGTACCCATGGTTTCAGACTCAGGGTTTGGGAGAATCACAGCCTGGAGCTCCTATTGCCTCCCTCGGACGCGAACATAAAAATTAACCGCTGCTCACACAGAGCTCCACACACCTCGCCACTGGTGTCTCTTGGTCGTGACGTCGAAGAGGAAACTACTAAAAGGCACTTTGACGTCACCAAAAGAACACTAGCGTTGGAGCAGAGTAGATTTTAGCTTGATATAGATTTGAGCTAACTAGAAGCCTGAGTATGAAGGTTTAAATGTTTCTGGCAAAATCTTCAATAATGATAGCTTAATGTTATAGAATACTGTGAACTGTTCAAGCAAATACAAAACAAAAGTTGAACTGTACAACAACAGAATATTGATGTTAGGGTGAATTATTCTTTTAACTGTTCTTTTTTCTTCTTCTGTGATTGTCATTAGGAATCGGAAACTACTCCAAACAATCTGGAATCGTCCATCTCTTGTTTTCTAGTATTGTATGTCCTCACTTCGATGCAGGAATGTCCTCACATCAACACATTTGAAAAGGGCTTGTAACAGGCCTGCCACAGGCTTTTTTTGTCATTGCATTTGATTTATTGATTGCTGTCATTTAAATAAGCATGACAAAAAAATGCTTCTAAAATAAATCTCCTACCCTAGTGTTAATATTTCTGTGCTCAAGATATTTTTCAAATATGTGAGAAACAGTAGCTCATGAAGGTGGTCTCACATGTTCACATGACATCATCACCAGTGTAGGCGTTGTCACCATGCTCTCCACTCAAACTGGCAACTGTGTGAAGCCAACTAGCATAGCTCAGCTGGCTGGGTGGGTGAGTGTGAGTTTTTTTAGGAGTGTTGATAGTAAGATTCTTGTAAACAAAGGACTCGTTCACACTGCAAGCAAAAGTGGTGAACAGTGTGAACAGCACAAATAACATGGAATTTGATATTTGCAAGGTTAAGGTTTGCAGTGTGAATGAAGCACGAGAGAGGTACGGGCTGGCCAGCATTTATCAGTGATTGCATGTGATTTTATTGATAACATTATTGAAATCACTATTGATCAGCAGTGACTACAGACATGTCCAGGTTACTTTAAGCAACAAGCTAGTTGAGATTTTGTGCAACTTTAATGGGTTAAAACTTGTACTACCATAAACAAAGTTGAACTTGTTTAGTTCTTTTTTTGTTTCTTCTGTTGGTTGATAACAGGTCCATTTCCCTGACAACCAAAACCATATATAATTGACAACATCATCATCAACATGTAGGCCTAATTATTTTGTCAAAACATGAGTGAACGCCTTGGTAAGCATTTTAATATTTAATGTGTCCAAATTAGTTAGCAGGGGACTGGTTTAAAGAACACACCATTAGCTTTGAGCTGAGAGGATAAAGAAGCTCATCAGTTTTGATGGATCCCCAATGACATGGATCCTAACAGCCTTGGGTATTGGAAATCCCACGAGCATCAGCTGCGCTTTCTAAGCAACTACAACGTTTACAATACTACTGTCGCAATATGTGTCCCTTCGTTTTATGCATTTTTCCTTTCAAAACCACTCTCTCACATATATACATTTATGAGTGATAAAAATCGATCACAAATATAATGTATCACTTGTATGTTCAGAAGTTTAATATATGATGTCTTTGAGTGGAACAGTCCACCTTACTCATTCCATACTATACTTAAAGTCACAAGTAGAGTTACTGGCTCTTTATTGCCTTTTTGTTTTAAACGTCCTAGTATGTCTAGTACAGTGTTGTGCATGAACGCGCTAAAAGAGCGGCGTTCATTGAACGTGCTCATATATTTGGAGAACGGTGAACTGAACGTACCCGTTTGCAGCTACTGAACGTGTACGTGAGCTCACGCACTGTTTACTGGCCCGAGGATTTACTGCAATCTTGATTTTATAGTAGTATACAGTGATTCATTTAGTTTGGGCAGTGGGCAGTGGCAATGATTAGGGGCTGGGAGTGGATGGTAGGAGGAGGTTCTACTGAAAAAGAATTAAGTTAAATTAAAAAAGAAGAAATGAACGTGAACAGTTCATTTTCTGGGACTGTAAACTTAGTTCAAAATTCAAAATATTGAACTAATAACATGAACTAGTTCATTTTAATCTGTGTGAACTGAACTTTGAGCTAGCTCTTGTGAAGGGTGAACTTGTACGACACTGGTCTAGTATGTCTTCTATGATCTTGAAACTTTTGTCAGTGTTACTTTACGGTTACTAATGTCACACTAGAGCCTATGCAATTAGTCTGTGCTGCCTTTCCCCAGAGAAGAAAGACTGTCACATGCAGTTTGTGTCACGCCATCTACCGTCAAGCCGTCCACTTCCACCACCTAGCGGGCGCCGGCTGCCACTTCTCCACATGTCTCTCTGTTTACACACCTGCCGACAATCTCCAATCTACACTCCTTATTTCAGCCTTGGATTCCTAGCAGCCGGGGTTAGTTCGATGTTTACTCAACTCTTGTTAGTATCCGCGTTCCCAGCTCTCGTATGCTTGCTCCGTTCTCTGTACCTGCCCCTAACCTGTTCTCACCTTGTGCCCAGCTGTCTGCTGGATTTCCTGCCTGTTGCCAAGCCCTTGCCTGCGTGACTGCCTGCCTGCTACCTAACCCTTGCCCGTCTGATTACGGTTTGCTTAGCCCCCCGGCTTGCTGATATTCGCCCTTAATAAACTCTTTGAACCTCTCCGCAGTCTCTGCCTTTCTGTGTCGTGCGTTTGGGTCCCCTCGTTCTGTTCCCACTAACAGTTTGTCTGTTTTGTGGTCAGCTTGGGCACTTCTTGTGTGTCTGTCCATCTCGCCCATGAAATGTGCAGGCTCTCCAGTAAAACAACAGGGGACCTGACGAGTCGAGCTGCCAACCCCTCTGTCTCTGAGTCTGCCCTCTTGTGGCATAACCACTCTCTTCCTGTCGTTGTCTTCAAAACTCCAGAGCAGACGAGAGCTTCTTTGGGCTGGAGGTGTTGCAGAAGCTTGGCATAGAGTCTGAGTTGCTCTACTCTCCTATCGAGGCGAAGGCCCTCAATGGTGAGCTGCTCGCTATTTTTGACCGCTTGACCGTCCCCCTGATGATTCTACTGTCGGGTACCCATCACGAGTCCATGTCACATCATTGAATGTCCATATACCCCCTGGTATTAGGGTACCTGTGAGGAGGCTACATGAGCCACCTCACTGGTTAACCATACACACCTGTGCATGGTTACACCTTGTTGGGCTGTACTAAGTGGGGCTGCATGGAGAGGGGCTCTGCCAGGGATGCTGTTAAAGGAAGACACTTCTGAATGTTTATTGCTCAATTATGTCATACAGATGTATAATGTAAACGTGGTGCATTAGCATGGTAATGATAGGACCAACAGATATATTGGGTTACAAAGGAGTACAATTGGAATACTTTAAAGCACCCCTTTATTATGAGGAATGGTGCAGGTCAAGGTGTATTTGGAGAGAGTTTAGTTTAGTTGGGGGGGGCGATTGGCAGGAGGAAATGTTGCCTTGTGCATGGTTGCCAGTAAATCCTGCCCTTTGTGGGCTTATTCATTGAAACCGGGTCTTGTTTTATTTACACTACACAAGTTTCAAGCTGCTTGCTACCATACCACCGCTAGGGCCCAACGGCGTGCCTTACAGTACCCATGGTTTCAGACTCAGGGTTTGGGAGAATCACAGCCTGGAGCTCCTATTGCCATTCACACTGTCTCATTACTGCTCGTGCCCCTGCCGCTTCCAAGCCTATGCGCCTGCCTGAGCCCCCTGATCTGTCTTCTGTGCCCGAGGTTTACCATGACTTCGACCACAATGCCCTGTCCCTGCCTCCTCACCGCCGGTATGATTGTGCCATAGATCTCCTACCTGGTTCCCCTCTTCCTCTGCGACATGCTTAACCGTTTTGTCTTCATTATATAGATGACATATTGATTTCCCCCGTCTCCTTCTGAGCACGTTTAACACTCCACCCATCTCACCTGCCACCCATTTGTCAAACACACTCTAAACTTTCTCAGGCAATGTTTCTGGTGACCCACAATGGACGTGGACACTGGCTCATTCCTCGCTGCCTGTTTGACCTGCGCACAGAACAAGACATTTACCAGATCCCGTTCCGGCCTTCTCCACCCCTTGCCAATCCCCAGTCTGCCTTGGTCTCACATCTCTCTGGACTTGTCCAACCAAGGCCCCAAGTTCATCTTTCAGGTGTGTCATTCTGTACGGCCTTTGGAGCCACCTTCAGTCTTTCAACTGGTTACCATCCACAATCAAACGGACAGTCAGAAAGCGAACCAGGAGACAGAGGCTGCACTGCGTTGCACTACTACCTCCAACCCCTCTAGCTGGAGCTCCCATCTTCCATGGGTAGAATATGCCCACAACTCCCTCACCAACGCCTCAACCGGGTTATCTCACCTTATTCGTTCCCTGGATTATCAGCCCCCCTCCGTCCAGGCTCACATGCGCCGGTGCCGGTGTACCTGGAGACATGGCCAACCACCACCGTACTCTGGCACCACTTTTTTCCTCTGGCCAGAGGATCTGGCTCCTTTCTAGGGACCTACCTTCAAAGGTGCTCTCCCACAAACCTAACGTTGGCCCTTTCGATATAGAGTCCATTGTGAACCCCTGTGCTGTTTGTCTCAGACTCCCCGCCTTTCTTCATGTCCACCCCATACGTCATGTCTCCCAGGTCAAGCCCATTTCCACCAGTCCTCTGTCTCCCCCAGCAACCACTCCTTCTCCACCGAGGATTGTAGACTACCACCCCACCTACTTTGGTTCTCCTCGCCCTCAGAACCGTAACAACTAAACAAAGCTATTTAGTCATTACCCTAATTTAGAAACAAATTGTGAGAAATCATGTTTTTGCCAGTGTCTGCCAACCAGTTAGTGAACGTTTTACTCTGCTCCGAACTAAGGTCACTGTCTTTTCGTGAAGACAACACGACCAAGGGACACAGAGGATGGGAGGTTACACTAATGGATGTGTGAAGCTCTGTCTGGACAGCTGTTGATGTTTATGGCTGCGTCTGAGAGAGGGTGAAGCTTCTCCAACCTTGTAGTTTAACACTAAGGTATGTGGCGCATTTCATATAGAACATCGCTCATTATAATACTCATACTCAACGACGTGTGCTATCTTAAATGATTTTTTCAAAAGTAGCCATGGGTCGTAACGTTTGGGATACCGCTCCTTCCTAGAACATAGGAAACATAAACATATCATTTAATGTTCATAGTGTTCAAATTTGAGCTGAAACAGGGGGTTCACTATCACTTTAACACAAAGTTGAATGGCCATATTCTATTTTAGAAATAATAAATGTCACATACAAAGTTATATTTCCAATGTTTCCATACGTTTCAAATGTAGTTGAACCCCGTTTCAGCTCAAATCGAAACACTATGAGATAAAAAAAGAAAGAATGTTGGGCTTCTAGGAAAGATGGGGGATGTGTTATATAATGAGCTTGTATATGAAATGCACCGTACACCGTGGCGTTATACTTTAAGTGTCCGAGAAGCTTAACCCCCTCTCAGACAAGAACATCAAACTCAAAAGCAGCCCAGAACGAGCTCCGCACATCCGCACCAGAGTGGCTTTATACCAAAACTGTCTGAAAAGTTTCACCCCCCTTCGGTGGCGAAAATAAAAATCAACCGCTTCTCAGACAGAGCTTCGGTGCTTCGGTGCAGGAATGTCCTCACATCAACACATTTGAAAAGGACTTGTAACAGGCCTGCGACTGCCACAGGCTTTTTTTGTCAGTGCATTTGATTTATTGATTGCTGTCATGATGTAAACATAATTTCAACAAGCATGACAAAATATGTTTCCAAAATAAATGTCCTACCCTAGCGTTAATATTTCTGTGCTCAAGATGTTTTTCAAATATGGGAGAAACAGTAGCTAATGAAGGCGGTCTCACATGTTCACATGACATCACCAGTGTAGGCGTTGTCACCATGCCTACACTGGTGATGATGTCGAATGATGACATCACCTGCCTAAAAGAAAAAAGACGTGATATATAGGAAGACTTAGCAGGCAAATGGTCAGACCATCCCTGGGGTTCAGAGAATATTCACCACTATACTGTCAACTCTGTACTCAGAACCATTGTATGTATGTATGTGGAGGTGATTTTTTCATTTGTATTATTGAACCATGTCTTTCTTTTATGTACCTAACACAGGTTGACTATTGGATTGCCTGGGGACCATATGGTTTTATTTTTATTAGTCCTTTGTAACTTTGTCCTTAATGACCTTACTGTTTTAGCTGTGATGCAGAGTGCAGGACATTTGAGGGTTAATGTTAGTGGTAGTGTGGAGTATCAAGCTTCACAGGAGATGATTGTGTTCTGCACTTTATCTGTGGGGCTATGCTGTACTTTTCTCTACGTGAACTGTGTTCTGTTGTACACATTGAGGAGCAAGCCAGTTTTTTGTGAGACATCCCGTTACATTCTGTTGTTTAACCTTCTCTTCGCAGATACTGCCTATCTTGTGGCATGTTTGTTACTCTACATACTGGCTGCTTGCAGGTTGAGGCTGAAAGTGTATCTTTGTGGTTTGCTTACAAGCATCGGTGTTTTAGAAGACATCATCTCTCCTATTACTCTGGCAGTGATGTCCATTGAGAGATATGTGGCTGTGTGCTTTCCTATGAGACATGCAGACCTTGCTACCGTCAGAAACACAGGGGCAGCCATCGCTGTTGTGTGGACCATCTCTGGTGGCAATGTTCTAATGCGAGTGTTAATACTTGTTGGTTGGAAAAATAATTTAGATCTAAACGTGGAAATGAAAGACTTCTGCTCGAAAGAGGCAATGTTCCTGGCCCCGATGTCGAGTTTAGTTGATAAAGCATTTAGCGGTTTTGTGTTTGCATTTGGGGGATTTGTAACTATTCTTTCTTATGTTGGTGTGACGTTGGTAGCCAGGTTAGCCTCGACAGACAAAACATCTGCTAGCAAGGCTGGAAAAACAGTTTTACTTCATCTGATTCAGTTGGTGCTGATACTAATTTCAACTGTCTACTCTAGCATCCTCCTAAACTTTGCAAGAACAGTGGACAGAACAACTCTGATTCGTCTCTACAACAGTTTTTTTGTGTGTTTGAATATATTTCCGAGGTGTCTCAGTGCTCTTATCTATGGGCTCAGAGACAAAACCATCAGACCTGTCCTCTTGAAAAGGCTCTGTGGAAATCTTAGATGCTTAGCCCCAACATAACCGTGGATGTCCAAACAAGGATGTAGTGAATGGCTTGTCCCTTGAATTAAAAAAATTACCTAAAAGAATTGTCTAGATACTGTATGTGAAAAGTTATATCATTTTTGAAAGTCATAATTTATTTGAAAACAAATCTGCTCTTGAGATAACTGATTTTTAAGTAGCTGCACTTGTTTTGGATTCAGTTCAGTTCACTAGGGACCAGGCCACCCCTTTGCCCTCATGGGCTAAACTGCCCCTCTGACTCTTGGTAAACATAAATTAAGGAAATAATTAATGACATTTGCTAAAAGTCTGTATCATGGAAGTTATGCAAACACCTAGGGATATCCCAGAGCATTGCAGAATGTCATTGGTTTAAAACGTAAAGTAAATTGTTATTTTGTGATTCAAAAAGATTGATTGGAAATAAAAATGTGATCTAAAAGTGCTAAATGTTGTAACTGTAATATATATAATAATATATATATTTTAATATATTATAACATATTATATTTATAATATAAATGGTTTATGACTGTTACACTATAGCTACAGCATAGTTGGTGGTTTAATGTTATCTGTTAGGTAATGTCAATCATTGTATTTTGTTTTTAGCTCTACTTTAATGTAAATAGATACACACAATTATTGTCTTTATCTCTTTTAAAGTAGTTATGGTACTTTTTTAGTATCGTCGTTGTGTGACTGTTATGATTATTATAAAAAGCGATGTTGTATATGAAATGCGCCACACACCGTAGCGTTATACTATAGGTGACTGGGAAGCCTAACCCTCACTCGGACGCAGACATTAAATACATCACTGCTCAGACGGAGCTTCACCAGCCACACACACACCGTGGTGTTATACTATAAGTGTCCGAAAAGCCCAACTTTATTGTCCCCTCGGTTCTCTGTCCACACAAACTGCACCGCCAGTGCCCCTTGGTCGTGACGTCAGACTACCTTGGAAAAGGTAGTATGACGTCACGAAAAGAACGCCACCTGTGTTCGCAGCAGAGTGGAACGGTCACGTAGTGTTTTGGGGAGAATGGCAAAAACATAGGATTTTACCCATTTTTCTCTAAATTGGGGACTTACTTCAGCAACAGTGATAAAATGGCATAAATTACTATGTTGACGATCATACAAGACAAAGGACTACGTTTAAAACCCCAAAAAATACAAAAAACTTAAAAACAGTGTTCTCTCCACTCAAACTGGCAACTGTGTGAAGCCAACTAGCATAGCTCAGCTGGCTGGGTGGGTGAGTGTGAGTTTTTTTAGGAGTGTTGATAGTAAGATTCTTGTAAACAAAGGACTCGTTCACACTGCAAGCAAAAGTGGTGAACAGTGTGAACAGCACAAATAACATGGAATTTGATATTTGCAAGGTTAAGGTTTGCAGTGTGAATGAAGCACGAGAGAGGTACGGGCTGGCCAGCATTTATCAGTGATTGCATGTGATTTTATTGATAACATTATTGAAATCACTATTGATCAGCAGTGACTACAGACATGTCCAGGTTACTTTAAGCAACAAGCTAGTTGAGATTTTGTGCAACTTTAATGGGTTAAAACTTGTACTACCATAAACAAAGTTGAACTTGTTTAGTTCTTTTTTTGTTTCTTCTGTTGGTTGATAACAGGTCCATTTCCCTGACAACCAAAACCATATATAATTGACAACATCATCATCAACATGTAGGCCTAATTATTTTGTCAAAACATGAGTGAACGCCTTGGTAAGCATTTTAATATTTAATGTGTCCAAATTAGTTAGCAGGGGACTGGTTTAAAGAACACACCATTAGCTTTGAGCTGAGAGGATAAAGAAGCTCATCAGTTTTGATGGATCCCCAATGACATGGATCCTAACAGCCTTGGGTATTGGAAATCCCACGAGCATCAGCTGCGCTTTCTAAGCAACTACAACGTTTACAATACTACTGTCGCAATATGTGTCCCTTCGTTTTATGCATTTTTCCTTTCAAAACCACTCTCTCACATATATACATTTATGAGTGATAAAAATCGATCACAAATATAATGTATCACTTGTATGTTCAGAAGTTTAATATATGATGTCTTTGAGTGGAACAGTCCACCTTACTCATTCCATACTATACTTAAAGTCACAAGTAGAGTTACTGGCTCTTTATTGCCTTTTTGTTTTAAACATCCTAGTATGTCTAGTACAGTGTTGTGCATGAACGCGCTAAAAGAGCGGCGTTCATTGAACGTGCTCATATATTTGGAGAACGGTGAACTGAACGTACCCGTTTGCAGCTACTGAACGTGTACGTGAGCTCATGCACTGTTTACGGGCCCGAGGATTTACTGCAATCTTGATTTTATAGTAGTATACAGTGATTCATTTAGTTTGAGCAGTGGGCAGTGGCAATGATTAGGGGCTGGGAGTGGATGGTAGGAGGAGGTTCTACTGAAAAAGAATTAAGTTAAATTAAAAAAGAAGAAATGAACGTGAACAGTTCATTTTCTGGGACTGTAAACTTTGTTCAAAATTCAAAATATTGAACTAATAACATGAACTAGTTCATTTTAATCTATGTGAACTGAACTTTGAGCTAGCTCTTGTGAAGGGTGAACTTGAACGACACTGGTCTAGTATGTCTTCTATGATCTTGAACCTTTTGTCAGTGTTACGGTTACTAATGTCACACTAGAGCCCATGCAATTAGTCTGTGCTGCCTTTCCCCAGAGAAGAAAGACTGTCACGTGCAGTTTGTGTCACGCCGTCTACCGTCAAGCCGTTCACTTCCACCACCTAGCGGGCGCCGGCTGCCACTTCTCCACATGTCTCTCTGTTTACACACCTGCCGGCAATCTCCAATCTACACTCCTTATTTCAGCCTTGGATTCCTAGCAGCCGGGGCTAGTTCGTTGTTTACTCAACTCTTGTTAGTATCCGCGTTCCCAGCTCTCGTATGCTTGCTCCGTTCTCTGTACCTGCCCCTAACCTGTTCTCACCTTGTGCCCAGCTGTCTGCTGGATTTCCTGCCTGTTGCCAAGCCCTTGCCTGCGTGACTGCCTGCCTGCTACCTAACCCTTGCCCGTCTGATTACGGTTTGCTTAGCCCCCCGGCTTGCTGATATTCGCCCTTAAGAAACTCTTTGAACCTCTCCGCAGTCTCTGCCTTTCTGTGTCGTGCGTTTGGGTCCCCTCGTTCTGTTCCCACTAACAGTTTGTCTGTTTTGTGGTCAGCTTGGGCACTTCTTGTGTGTCTGTCCATCTCGCCCATGAAATGTGCAGGCTCTCCAGTAAAACAACAGGGGACCTGACGAGTCGAGCTGCCAACCCCTCTGTCTCTGAGTCTGCCCTCTTGTGGCATAACCACTCTCTTCCTGTCGTTGTCTTCAAAACTCCAGAGCAGACGAGAGCTTCTTTGGGCTGGAGGTGTTGCAGAAGCTTGGCATAGAGTCTGAGTTGCTCTACTCTCCTATCGAGGCGAAGGCCCTCAATGGTGAGCTGCTCGCTATTTTTGACCGCTTGACCATCCCCCTGATGATTCTGCTGTCAGGTATCCCATCATGAGTCCCTGTCACTGCACATCATTGACTGTCCGTATACCCCCTGGTACTAGGGTACCCATGGTTTCAGACTCAGGGTTTGGGAGAATCACAGCCTGGAGCTCCTATTGCCTCCCTCGGACGCGAACATAAAAATTAACCGCTGCTCACACAGAGCTCCACACACCTCGCCACTGGTGTCTCTTGGTCGTGACGTCGAAGAGGAAACTACTAAAAGGCACTTTGACGTCACCAAAAGAACACTAGCGTTGGAGCAGAGTAGATTTTAGCTTGATATAGATTTGAGCTAACTAGAAGCCTGAGTATGAAGGTTTAAATGTTTCTGGCAAAATCTTCAATAATGATAGCTTAATGTTATAGAATACTGTGAACTGTTCAAGCAAATACAAAACAAAAGTTGAACTGTACAACAACAGAATATTGATGTTAGGGTGAATTATTCTTTTAACTGTTCTTTTTTCTTCTTCTGTGATTGTCATTAGGAATCGGAAACTACTCCAAACAATCTGGAATCGTCCATCTCTTGTTTTCTAGTATTGTATGTCCTCACTTCGATGCAGGAATGTCCTCACATCAACACATTTGAAAAGGGCTTGTAACAGGCCTGCCACAGGCTTTTTTTGTCATTGCATTTGATTTATTGATTGCTGTCATTTAAATAAGCATGACAAAAAAATGCTTCTAAAATAAATCTCCTACCCTAGTGTTAATATTTCTGTGCTCAAGATATTTTTCAAATATGTGAGAAACAGTAGCTCATGAAGGTGGTCTCACATGTTCACATGACATCATCACCAGTGTAGGCGTTGTCACCATGCCTACACTGGTGATGATGTCGAATGATGACATCACCTGCCGGTAAAAGAAAAGAGACGTGATATATAGGAAGACTTAGCAGGCAAATGGTCAGACTATCCCTGGGCTTCAGAAAATATTCACCACTATACTGTCAACTCTGTACTTAGAACCATTGTATTGTATGTATGTGGAGGTGATTTTTTCATTTGTATTATTGAACCATGTCCTTCTTTTACGTACCTAACACAGGTTGACTATTGGATTGCCTGGGGACCATATGGTTGTCATTTTATTAGTCCTTTGTAGCTTTGTCCTTAATGACCTTACTGTTTTAGCTGTGATGCAGAGTGCAGGACATTTGAGGGTTAATGTTAGTGGTAGCATGGAGTATCAAGCTTCACAGGAGATGATTGTGTTCTGCACTTTATCTGTGGTGTTATGCTGTTCTTTTATCTACGTGAACTGTGTTCTGTTGTACACGTTGAGGAGCAAGCCAGTTTTTTGTGAGACGTCCCGTTACATTCTGTTGTTTAACCTTCTCTTCGCAGATACTGCCTTTCTTGTGACAAGTTTGTTACTCTACATACTGGCTGCTTGCAGGTTGAGGCTAAAAGTGTATCTTTGTGGTTTGCTTACAAGCCTCAATCATTTAGAAGACATCATCTCTCCTCTTACTCTGATAGTGATGTCCATTGAGAGATATGTGGCTGTGTGCTTTCCTATGAGACATGCAGACCTTGCCACCGTAAGAAACACAGGAGCAGCCATCGCTGTTGTGTGGACCATCTCTGGTGGCAATGTTCTAATGCGAGTGTTAATACTTGTTGGTTGGAAAAATAATTTAGATCCAAATGTGGAAATGAAAGACTTCTGCTCGAAAGAGGCAATGTTCCTGGCCCCGATGTCGAGTTTAGTTGATAAAGCATTTAGCGGTTTTGTGTTTGCATTTGGGGGATTTGTAACTATTCTTTCTTATGTTGGTGTGACGTTGGTAGCCAGGTCAGCCTCGAAAGACAAAGCATCTGCCAGCAAGGCTGGAAAAACAGTTTTTCTTCATATGATTCAGTTGGTGGTGATTCTCATTGCTACTATCTACTCTAGCATCCTCCTAAGCTTTGCAAGAACAGTGGACAGAACAACTCTGATTCGTCTCTACAGCAGTTTTTTTGTTTGTTTGAATCTATTTTCCAGGTGTTTCAGTGCTCTTATCTATGGGCTCAGAGACAAAACCATCAGACCTGTCCTTTTGAAAAGGCTCTGTGGAAATCTTAGATGCTTAGCCCCAACATAACTGTGGATGTCCAAACAAGGATGTAGTGAATGGCTTGTCCCTTGAATTAAAAAAAAAAACTAAAAGAATTGTCTAGATATGTGAAAAGTTATATCTTTTTTGAAAAAGTCATAATTTATTTGAAAACAAATTTGCTCTTGAGATAACTGATTTTTAAGTAGCTGCACTTGTTTTGGATTCAGTTCAGTTCACTAGGGACCAGGCCACCCCTTTGCCCTCATGGGCTAAACTGCCCCTCTGACTCTTGGTAAACATAAATTAAGGAAATAATTAATGACATTTGCTAAAAGTCTGTATCATGGAAGTTATACAAACACCTAGGTATATCCCAGAGCATTGCAGAATGTCATTGGTTTAAAACGTAAAGTAAATTGTTATTTTGTGATTCAAAAAGATTGATTGGAAATAAAAATGTGATCTAAAAGTGCTAAATGTTGTAACTGTAATATATATAATAATATATATATTACAATATATTATAACATATTATATTTATAATATAAATGGTTTATGACTGTTAAACTATAGCTACAGTATAGTTGGTGGTTTAGTGTTATCTGTTAGGTAATGTCAATCTTTGTATTTTGTTTATAGCTCTACTTTAATGTAAATAGAGATATACACAATTATTGTCTGTATCTCTTTTAACGTAGTTATACATTTTTGTTGATGGCTATATTTTCATGTACATTGTTATAATTTGTATATAGTTCTGTTGTAATGAACATTTCCAATTATCTTCAATAAATGTTGTTAATACCAGAGCAGTTATTTATTTAATACATTTTAAGCTGCACTAGGTAGTCGCCACGTTCTTAAGTGTGGATTGTCATTATTTTACGAATTTAAACCAACGCATTTTGTAGGCTTACAGATTATTAGTATTTATTATTACAAGTTTTATATTTGATTATGTGATAACAGGTTATTCGTTAGCTGGTGGTTGAATCCATGGATGTATAATAGGAACCCGATGGAGTGTACAAAATGGGAACCCGTTAATATCTAAGAAACTTGATCTTGAGCCCCGAATAGAATGTTGTGCAGAGTTGCACAGTAGTAAGCTTATGTGCAGCGAGCAGAGAAACTTGTTGTGATCAGCAGTATCCAAATAGATTTTCGTGGGCAAATATGTAGTTCTCAAAAAGTTAAGATAGTGCTTTATTGGTCGCAGATGGACATTTTGATGCCACAGCATCTTACTTCAAATATTCACGTTGGATTCCTTGTACAATCTTCTACCATTGAATTTCTGTTTAAACTTTGGAAGTTGCACTTTTAATGAAAGGTAGTTAATTAAGTTGATGTATTTTGATAAATAAATCAATATTTGACTTTTTATTGTCTTCTTGGGCCACTGCTGGCAATAGAATTTCATCCAGGATGTATTAAGGTTTATTGTATCTTAAACAGCCAGTGAACCCACTGTTTCAGCTGGAATTCGAACACTATGTGATCAAAAAAAGATGTTTTGGGCTGAAAGTTTTAAGAAAGAGGGGGGCGTGTTATCCCCATGGTTACGACCCATGCCAACTTTATGGTACTTTTTTAGTATCGTCGTTGTGTGACTGTTATGATTATTATAATAAGCGATGTTGTATATGAAATGCACCACACACCGTAGCGTTATACTATAGGTGACCGGGAAGCCTAACCCTCACTCGGACGCAGACATTAAATACATCACTGCTCAGACGGAGCTTTACCAGCCACACACACCGTGGCGTTATACTATAAGTGTCCGAAAACCCCAACTTTATTGTCCCCTCGGTTCTCTGTCCACACAAACCGCACCGCCGGTGCCCCTTGGTCGTGACGTCAGACTACCTTGGAAAAGGTAGTCTGGAAAAGGCCCCAAGTTCATCTTTCAGGTGTGTCATTCTGTACGGCCTTTGGAGCCACCTTCAGTCTTTCAACTGGTTACCATCCACAATCAAACGGACAGTCAGAAAGCGAACCAGGAGACGGAGGCTGCACTGCGTTGCACTACTACCTCCAACCCCTCTAGCTGGAGCTCCCATCTTCCATGGGTAGAATATGCCCACAAGTCCCTCACCAACGCCTCAACCGGGTTATCTCACCTTATTTGTTCCCTGGATTACCAGCCGAACTAAGGTCACTGTCTTTTCGTGAAGACAACACGACCAAGGGACACAGACGGTGGGAGGTTACACTAATGGATGTGTGAAGCTCCGTCTGGACAGCTGTTGATGTTTATGGCTGCGTCTGAGAGAGGGTGAAGCTTCTCCAACCTTGTAGTTTAACACTAAGGTATGTGGCGCATTTCATATAGAACATCGCTCATTATAATAATCATACTCAACGACGTTTAATAGCTTGGAAAAAATATGAAACGTAGCCATGGGTCATAACCTTTGGGTTAACCGTCCCCTCTCCTTAGAACTCTGAGCCAAAAACATATAATTTAATGTTTATAGTGTTCAAATTTAGCTGAAAAAGGGGGTTCACTATCACTTTAACACAAAATTGAATGGCCATATTCTAGTTTAGAAATAACAAATGTCACATACAAAGTTATGTTTCCATATGTTTCAAATGTAGTTGAACCCCGTTTCAGCTCAAATTCAAACACTATGAGATAAAAAAAGAATGTTGGGCTTCTAGGAAAGATGGGGGATGTGTTATATAATGAGCTTGTATATGAAATGCACCGTACACCGTGGCGTTATACTTTAAGTGTCCAAGAAGCTTAACCCCCTCTCAGACAAGAACATCAAAAGCAGCCCAGAACGAGCTCCGCACATCCGCACCACAGTGGCTTTATACCATAACTGTCCGAGAAGCTTAACCCCCCCTCGGACGCGAACATAAAAATTAACCGCTGCTCACACAGAGCTCCACACACCTCGCCACTGGTGTCTCTTGGTCGTGACGTCGAAGAGGAAACTACTAAAAGGCACTTTGACGTCACCAAAAGAACACTAGCGTTGGAGCAGAGTAGATTTTAGCTTGATATAGATTTGAGCTAACTAGAAGCCTGAGTATGAAGGTTTAAATGTTTCTGGCAAAATCTTCAATAATGATAGCTTAATGTTATAGAATACTGTGAACTGTTCAAGCAAATACAAAACAAAAGTTGAACTGTACAACAACAGAATATTGATGTTAGGGTGAATTATTCTTTTAACTGTTCTTTTTTTTCTTCTGTGATTGTCATTAGGAATCGGAAACGACTCCAAACAATCTGGAATCGTCCATCTCTTGTTTTCTAGTATTGTATGTCCTCACTTCGATGCAGGAATGTCCTCACATCAACACATTTGAAAAGGGCTTGTAACAGGCCTGCCACAGGCTTTTTTTTGTCATTGCATTTGATTTATTGATTGCTGTCATTTAAATAAGCATGACAAAAAATGCTTCTAAAATAAATGTCCTACCCTAGTGTTAATATTTCTGTGCTCACGATATTTTTCAAATATGTGAGAAACAGTAGCTCATGAAGGTGGTCTCACATGTTCACATGACATCATCACCAGTGTAGGCGTTGTCACCATGCCTACACTGGTGATGATGTCGAATGATGACATCACCTGCCGGTAAAAGAAAAGAGACGTGATATATAGGAAGACTTAGCAGGCAAATGGTCAGACTATCCCTGGACTTCAGAAAATATTCACCACTATACTGTCAACTCTGTACTTAGAACCATTGTATTGTATGTATGTGGAGGTGATTTTTTCATTTGTATTATTGAACCATGTCATTCTTTTATGTACCTAACACAGGTTGACTATTGGATTGCCTGGGAACCATATGGTTTTATTTTTATTAGTCCTTTGTAACTTTGTCCTTAATGACCTTACTGTTTTAGCTGCGATGCAGAGTGCAGGACATTTGAGGGTTAATGTTAGTGGTAGCGTGGAGTATCAAGCTTCACAGGAGATGATTGTGTTCTGCACTTTATCTGTGGTGTTATGCTGTTCTTTTATCTACGTGAACTGTGTTCTGTTGTACACGTTGAGGAGCAAGCCAGTTTTTTGTGAGACATCCCGTTACATTCTGTTATTTAACCTTCTCTTCGCAGATACTGCCTTTCTTGTGATAAGTTTGTTACTGTACATACTGGCTGCTTGCAGGTTGAGGCTAAAAGTGTATGTTTGTGGTTTGCTTATAAGCCTCAATCATTTAGAAGACATCATCTCTCCTCTTACTCTGATAGTGATGTCCGTTGAGAGATATGTGGCTGTGTGCTTTCCTATGAGACATGCAGACCTTGCTACCGTCAGAAACACAGGAGCAGCCATCGCTGTTGTGTGGACCATCTCTGGTGGCAATGTTCTAATGCGAGTGTTAATACTTGTTGGTTGGAAAAATTATTTAGATCCAAATGTGGAAATGAAAGACTTCTGCTCGAAAGAGGCAATGTTCCTGGCCCCGATGTCGAGTTTAGTTGATAAAGCATTTTGCGGTTTTGTGTTTGCATTTGGTGGATTTGTAATTATTCTTTCTTATGTTGGTGTGACGTTGGTAGCCAGGTCAGCCTCGAAAGACAAAGCATCTGCCAGCAAGGCTGGAAAAACTGTTTTTCTTCATATGATTCAGTTGGTGGTGATTCTCATTTCTACTATCTACTCTAGCATCCTCCTAAGCTTTGCAAGAACAGTGGACAGAACAACTCTGATTCGTCTCTACAGCAGTTTTTTTGTTTGTTTGAATCTATTTTCCAGGTGTTTCAGTGCTCTTATCTATGGGCTCAGAGACAAAACCATCAGACCTGTCCTTTTGAAAAGGCTCTGTGGAAATCTTAGATGCTTAGCCCCAACATAATTGTGGATGTCCAAACAAGGATGTAGTGAATGGCTTGTCCCTTGAATTAAAAAAAAAACTAAAAGAATTGTCTAGATATGTGAAAAGTTATATCTTTTTTGAAAGTCATAATTTATTTGAAAACAAATCTGCTCTTGAGATAACTGATTTTTAACTAGCTGCACTTGTTTTGGATTCAGTTCAGTTCACTAGGGACCAGGCCACCCCTTTGCCCTCATGGGCTAAACTGCCCCTCTGACTCTTGGTAAACATAAATTAAGGAAATAATTAATGACATTTGCTAAAAGTCTGTATCATGGAAGTTATACAAACACCTAGGTATATCCCAGAGCATTGCAGAATGTCATTGGTTTAAAACGTAAAGTAAATTGTTATTTTGTGATCCAAAAAGATTGATTGGAAATAAAAATGTGATCTAAAAGTGCTAAATGTTGTAACTGTAATATATATAATAATATATATTAAATATATTATATTTATAATATAAATGGTTAATGACTGTTAAACTATAGCTACAGTATAGTTGGTGGTTTAATGTTATCTGTTAGGTAATGTTAATCATTTTATTTTGTTTTTTGCTCTACTTTAATGTAAATAGAGATATACACAATTATTGTCTGTATCTCTTTTAACATAGTTATACATTTTTGATGATGCTATATTTTCATGTGCATTGTTATAATTTGTATATAGTTACTGTTGTAATGCATATTTGCAATTATCTTCAATACATTTAGTTAATCCCAGAGCAGTTATTTATTTATTTAATTTTAAAGCTGCACTAGGTAGTCGCCACATTCTTAAGTGTGGATTGTAATTATTTTACGAATTTAAACCAACTAGTTGCAACTAGTCTGTGCTGCCTTTACCCAGAGAAGAAAGACCGTCGCATGCAGTTTGTCTGTTTTGTGGTCAGCTTGGGCACTTCTTGTGTGTCTGTCCATCTCGCCCATGAAATGTGCAGGCTCTCCAGTAAAACAAACAAGAGGGGTCCTGACGAGTCGCGCTGCCATCCCCTCTGTCTCTGAGTCTGCCCTCTTGTGGCGTAACCACTTTCTTCCTCTCGTTGTCTTCAAAACTCCAGAGCAGACGAGAGCTTCTTTGGACTGGAGGTGTTGCAGAAGCTTGGCATAGAGTCTGAGTTGCTTGACTCTCCTATCGAGGCGAAGGCCCTCAATGGGGAGCTGCTCGCTTGTTTGGACCGCTTGACAGTCACCCTGATGATTCTGCTGTCAGGTACCCATCATGAGTCCCTGTCACTGCACATCATTGACTGTCCGTATACACCCTGGTACTAGGGTACCCATGGTTTCAGACTCAGGGTTTGGGAGAATCACAGCCTGGGGCTCCTATTGCCATTCACACTGTCTCGTTACTGCTCGTGCCCCTGCCGCTTCCAAGCCTATGCGCCTGCCTGAGGCCCCTGATCTGTCTTCTGTGCCCGAGGTTTACCATGACTTCGACCACAATGCCCTGTCCCTGCCTCCTCACCGCCCGTATGATTGTGCCATAGATCTCCTACCTGGTTCCCCTCTTCCTCTGCGACATGCTTAACCGTTTTTTCTTCATTATATAGATGACATATTGATTTCCCCCCTGCCTCCTGCTGAGCACGTTTAACACTCCACCCATCTCACCTGCCACCCATTTGTCAAACACACTCCAAACTTTCTCAGGCAATGTTTCTGGTGACCCACAATGAATGTGGACACTGGCTCATTCCTCGCTGCCTGTTTGACCTGCGCACAGAACAAGACATCCACCAGATCCCGTTCCGGCCTTCTCCACCCCTTGCCAATCCCCAGTCTGCCTTGGTCTCACATCTCTCTGGACTTGTCCAACCAAGGCCCCAAGTTCATCTTTCAGGTGTGTCATTCTGTACGGCCTTTGGAGCCACCTTCAGTCTTTCAACTGGTTATCATCCACAATCAAACGGACAGTCAGAAAGCGAACCAGGAGACGGAGGCTGCACTGCGTTGCACTACTACCTCCAACCCCTCTAGCTGGAGCTCCCATCTTCCATGGGTAGAATATGCCCACAACTCCCTCACCAACGCCTCAACCGGGTTATCTCACCTTATTTGTTCCATGGATTACCAGCCGAACTAAGGTCACTGTCTTTTCGTGAAGACAACACGACCAAGGGACACAGACGGTGGGAGGTTACACTAATGGATGTGTGAAGCTCCGTCTGGGCGTTATACTTTAAGTGTCCAAGAAGCTTAACCCCCTCTCAGACAAGAACATCAAAAGCAGCCCAGAACGAGCTCCGCACATCCGCACCACAGTGGCTTTATACCATAACTGTCCGAGAAGCTTAACCCCCCCTCGGACGCGAACATAAAAATTAACCGCTGCTCACACAGAGCTCCACACACCTCGCCACTGGTGTCTCTTGGTCGTGACGTCGAAGAGGAAACTACTAAAAGGCACTTTGACGTAACCAAAAGAACACTAGCGTTGGAGCAGAGTAGATTTTAGCTTGATATAGATTTGAGCTAACTAGAAGCCTGAGTATGAAGGTTTAAATGTTTCTGGCAAAATCTTCAATAATGATAGCTTAATGTTATAGAATACTGTGAACTGTTCAAGCAAATACAAAACAAAAGTTGAACTGTACAACAACAGAATATTGATGTTAGGGTGAATTATTCTTTTAACTGTTCTTTTTTTTCTTCTGTGATTGTCATTAGGAATCGGAAACGACTCCAAAAAATCTGGAATCGTCCATCTCTTGTTTTCTAGTATTGTATGTCCTCACTTCGATGCAGGAATGTCCTCACATCAACACATTTGAAAAGGGCTTGTAACAGGCCTGCCACAGGCTTTTTTTGTCATTGCATTTGATTTATTGATTGCTGTCATTTAAATAAGCATGACAAAAAATGCTTCTAAAATAAATGTCCTACCCTAGTGTTAATATTTCTGTGCTCAAGATATTTTTCAAATATGTGAGAAACAGTAGCTCATGAAGGTGGTCTCACATGTTCACATGACATCATCACCAGTGTAGGCGTTGTCACCATGCCTACACTGGTGATGATGTCGAATGATGACATCACCTGCCGGTAAAAGAAAAGAGACGTGATATATAGGAAGACTTAGCAGGCAAATGGTCAGACTATCCCTGGGCTTCAGAAAATATTCACCACTATACTGTCAACTCTGTACTTAGAACCATTGTATTGTATGTACGTGGAGGTGATTTTTTCATTTGTATTATTGAATCCTTCTTTTACGTACCTAACACAGGTTGACTATTGGATTGCCTGGGGACCATATGGTTGTCATTTTATTAGTCCTTTGTAGCTTTGTCCTTAATGACCTTACTGTTTTTAGATGCGATGCAGAGTGCAGGATATTTGAGGGTTAATGTTAGTGGTAGCATGGAGTATCAAGCTTCACAGGAGATGATTGTGTTCTGCACTTTATCTGTGGGGCTATGCTGTACTTTTCTCTACGTGAACTGTGTTCTGTTGTACACATTGAGGAGCAAGCCAGTTTTTTGTGAGACGTCCCGTTACATTCTGTTGTTTAACCTTCTCTTCGCAGATACTGCCTTTCTTGTGACAAGTTTGTTACTCTACATACTGGCTGCTTGCAGGTTGAGGCTAAAAGTGTATCTTTGTGGTTTGCTTACAAGCCTCAATCATTTAGAAGGCATCATCTCTCCTCTTACTCTGATAGTGATGTCCATTGAGAGATATGTGGCTGTGTGCTTTCCTATGAGACATGCAGACCTTGCTACCGTCAGAAACACCGGAGCAGCCATCGCTGTTGTGTGGACCATCTCTGGTGGCAATGTTCTAATGCGAGTGTTAATACTTGTTGGTTGGAAAAATTATTTAGATCCAAATGTGGAAATGAAAGACTTCTGCTCGAAAGAGGCAATGTTCCTGGCCCCGATGTCGAGTTTAGTTGATAAAGCATTTAGCGGTTTTGTGTTTGCATTTGGGGGATTTGTAACTATTCTTTCTTATGTTGGTGTGACGTTGGTAGCCAGGTCAGCCTCGAAAGACAAAGCATCTGCCAGCAAGGCTGGAAAAACAGTTTTTCTTCATATGATTCAGTTGGTGGTGATTCTCATTGCTACTATCTACTCTAGCATCCTCCTAAGCTTTGCAAGAACAGTGGACAGAACAACTCTGATTCGTCTCTACAGCAGTTTTTTTGTTTGTTTGAATCTATTTTCCAGGTGTTTCAGTGCTCTTATCTATGGGCTCAGAGACAAAACCATCAGACCTGTCCTTTTGAAAAGGCTCTGTGGAAATCTTAGATGCTTAGCCCCAACATAACTGTGGATGTCCAAACAAGGATGTAGTGAATGGCTTGTCCCTTGAATTAAAAAAAAAACTAAAAGAATTGTCTAGATATGTGAAAAGTTATATCTTTTTTGAAAGTCATAATTTATTTGAAAACAAATTTGCTCTTGAGATAACTGATTTTTAAGTAGCTGCACTTGTTTTGGATTCAGTTCAGTTCACTAGGGACCAGGCCACCCCTTTGCCCTCATGGGCTAAACTGCCCCTCTGACTCTTGGTAAACATAAATTAAGGAAATAATTAATGACATTTGCTAAAGTGACATATATGGTCAAAAGCTTGTATCATGGTAGTTATGCAAACACCTAGGGATATCCCAAAGCATTGAAGAATGTCACTGGTTTAAAATGTGAAATCAAAGTGACAAAAAGATTAATTGGAAATAAAATTTTGATCTGTAACTGGAATAGAAAGTTTATGCCTGTTAAACTACAGCTGCAATATAGTTGGTGATTTAATGTTAGCTGTTAGGTAATATCAATAATTGTATTATGTTTTAAGCTCTTCTTCAATGTTAATAGATACACACAATTATTGTGTGTATATCTTTTAATGTAAATATACGTTTTTGTTAATGGTTATATTTTCATGTACATTGTTTTAATTTGTTTAGTTCTATTGTAATGTATATTTGTGATTATCTTCAATAAATTGTTCTAATACCAAAGCAGAATTATTTAATTAATTTTAAAAGGTGCACTAGGTATTCTCTGCATTCTTAAGTGTGGCTTGTCATTCCTTCAGGAACTGAAACCAACGTATTTTTTAGGCTAATAGGTTATTAGTATGTATTATTGTTATTATTATATTTTATTGAGTGATAACAGGTTATTCGTTAGCTGGTGGTTGAATCCATGGATGTGCGGTACCTGGTACGAGTAAGTACCCTTTGTAGCCTGACAACGCCACCTCCCGTTAAGGGGCGGGGGGAACCCTTAAGCCCTAAACACTTTCGGTGGAGTGTCGTGTGACCAAATCTGTAACCTCCCTGAACAGGAACAATTGGAAAGAGGCATGGTTTATGCAAAAATAAGATTTATTACAAAAATAGTAACTTCATGAAAATACCAGAGGCATGAGGTAAATAGCGCGATAATGAATTAATTAGACAAAACAATAGAGTTAACCTTCCTGTAGGCCAGAAGGTCGGGTCTGTTTGTACACACTGGCCTGCCTTGATGACTGTGGGAAAAAGAAGAGGGAGACAGCACACCTGACACCAACAAAAGCATGCACTACACGATTATCACGACAATAAACACAAAATACCATGCGTGTCAGGGTTAAATATACACCCCACTAATGTCCCACCAAGAAAAAGGAGGCAGTGTGTCGGCACGGACGCAGCCTTGTACAGTCAGCCTGTCAATACAGAAGAGAGGAAGCAACATTCATTAAATTAAATCATCATCCAGGAAAACAAACAATGGATGTCTAGTAACTAAAGCATAACTTACTAGAGGTAGTACCTCAAATGCCAATATAGTGAGGCATAGAACCCAGCGAGCAAACAGCCGGGGGGGGGGAAGGAATGGAGAATCAAATAAACAAAGAAAAACAAAGAAATGTAACAGTAGAAATGCTTAACCCCCTCTCGGACGAGAACATTAAAATCAAAAGCGGCTCAGAACGAGCTCCGCACATCCGCACCACAGTGGCTTTATACTGTAAGTGTCCAGGAAGCGTAACCCTCTCTCAGACGCGAACATAAAAATCAACCACTGATCAGACAGAGCTCCGCACACCTTGACACTGGTGTCTCTTGGTCGTGACGTCGAAAAAGAAGAAACTACTAAAAGGAACTTCGTCGTCACCAAAAGAACACTACCTGCGTTCGGAGCAGAGAAGAACGTTCACAAACTGGTTGGCGGAGTATGGTAAAAAGAAAAATTGGATTTTACTCGTTTTTCTATATGACAGCCTTTTTCAGTAGCAGTCATACAATGGCATAGATTACTATGTTGAAGATCATATAAGACATTTAACGTTAAAAAAACGGTTAATTAACTATGTTAATTATTTGTTAGTAGTATTGTGTTGATAAGTGGGCAGGGCTTTTGGGCAGCCTCGACAGACTGCAAGCAAGGCTGGAAAAACAGTTTTACTTCATATGATTCAGTGGGTGCTGATTCTCATCTCAACCGTCTACACTAGCATTCTCACACCCTTTGTTAAAATAATGGACAGAGTAGCCCTGGTTCGTCTCTACAATATAATTCTTGTGTGTATTTCCCAGATGTCTCAGTGCTCTTATCTATGGGGTCAGAGACCAAACTACCAGACCTGCCATGAGGAAATACATTCTGCTTCCATCTGAGATGCTTTGTTCCAAACAAGACAATGGCCAACTACCTTGAAGTGAAGCCATAAGGCCTTCTCATGAACAAATGTGATATTGCTTCTTGTGTTTGATGATTGCCCAATTTTAACACATTAATACAGGCTGACTTTTGTGCCAGCCTGTATGGTACGAAATGTTAATAAATGTTGAATGTTAATAAATGCAGAGCTATTGTTTTAATCAAATACTCAGTGAGAGTCTGGGTTGGACCACCAGAGATGGTCCACACAACAGCGATGGCTGCTCCTGTATGATTATCTTGTTAAACAAAATGTATTTATAAAAGGAACCGTTGGAATGGATTTCTTTCGGTGAAAGCAAACATAGACTTTCGTTGTGTACCACAGATATACTTTTGTTAATCCGTCCCAAAGAAGAAGAATTGTCATCCCTGGGCCACTCGAATTTGTTTCATTTTAAAGAACATCATCAGTTACATAAAATAGCACTGAACACAACAGCTCAGATGACTACACAACGCAAAGACAATGATTCAAACAACATGCAAGCTGATTGGTTTCAGGGATAGCAGCGTCTATATGAATGGCCATGGTAACGATAGAAAATGTTGCATTAACTAACATATTAAACATCATATACATTCACTGATTGAAGATTACGAAAATACAATTCACATTTATCGCTAGCAATGTTATCAGAACGCATTTTAATGCTGAAACTAGCCTTTTTTTCACACTAAGGTAGCTAAACTCCAACCAAAAAATGTATAAATACTAAAAACGTAACAAATACTGTCTGGAAAAGAAAAATACTATAAATACTTTGATTACAGTGGCTTCAGATTGACATTTGCATATATTCAATCTAGATTTTATATATAGTCAAATGTTTACATTTAAATAGCAGCATCTTAATAAAAAAGTAGTCTCAAACAAAAGTACATTAATAAGCAGCTTCTCCTTAACAAAGAAAAATAGAACGGTCGTATTGCAGTATAGAAATAACAAATGTCACAAACGTATGTGTTTAAGACCTCTATAATTCTGTTTCTTAATGTATAGTTGTTCTGAAGAAAAAGGTTGCATACTTTATTATTCATCTTAGTAGTTTTGTGTTGAAAAGAGGGCAGGTCTTATGTGTGTGCCTTTATAATTTATGCATATAATTTGTGTATGTATTTGGTTTTCTCCATAGAACAATGTCTGATTTGTTGAAAGTGGTCATTTAAATCAGTGATGTCACACTTGTGTGTGAAGGCTCTGGTTTTGTTACTCTAACTTACAGTGAAAAGCGTATGTGTTAGAACAATTATATAATCATCCAAATATTGTAAAGCACATTATGTGTATTGTACCCAGTCACAGATTTGGTCGTAACTGTCTTATAATTTAAATAATATAAATGTCATCGAAAATAGGAAAAGCCCTATTCCACATTTTCCACCGTTTGTAGTAGTTGGGACAAACAAGGTCTAAGTAGCTTACAGTACATGGTTCAGACAGACCCTCCAGTTTTCTAACAGAGGCAGCTGAAAACCATGAGAACAATTGGTCTGTGTCCATGGCTCAGAAATCATTCACCACACACACACACACACACACACACACACACACACACACACACACACACACACACACACACACACACACACACACACACACACACACACACACACACACACACACACACACACACACACACACACACACACACACACACACAGCTTTCCTCTTTTCTTTCGTTTTTTTCCCTTCTCTATCTCACTGTTGATTCTTTTATCAACAGTGATGCTGGTTGTTGGGTGACGTCGCTGACCACCCCGCTGGAACACAACATTCTCCACATGAATTCAAATTGACCCCAACTTTTTTTCCCCCTTTTCGTCACTCTTCCGACTTCTGTCCTCATTTCTGTCTCTGAGAAGCATCTTTCTTACTCACATTCAGAATTATTTGATCCGATTTGTTCATGATGAGCGCATATTTTAAATCTGTGCTGCATCTGTTTGTGATAAAACAATGGCGCCCAGATCAAATGTGGCACCATTTTGGATGTACCATTATCTTTTCTATTAAAAAATTTTTCTCAACTTCTGTGTCCATCTGCCTCTCCATCTATCTCTATATCGTTATCTCATATGTATAACGCACACACACACACACACACTCTTTCAATACACAAAAACGTCATGGTATCAATTGACATTCTTCAGCACGGTTCCCTCTAGCTCCTCCCACAGGGACCTCCAAACAACACACACACAAACACAGAGGCAGTGTAACACGCCACGTCGACTCCTACACACAATGACACAACCACGCACACACCCACCCACACTGAGTCAGATGGAGGTAGGCAGGATGGCCATCTCCACGTGTCGTGGTTCCCTCCTGCATTGGACGGCCTTCACCCTCCTCTCAGGTAAGACATTTACCTAACTGTACCATGACGTAGGCCATGCAGGCTTGCCTTGTTATGGGCACTCTTCTTAGGTACTTTCCAATTTATGCTATAGACTTATTTTTTTGCGTTGTAATCTTTCAATGGAAAAGGTTACGTTTTATGGAAGTTTCTGCAGTTCTTCCATCCATTTTGTTGGTTTTGTTTGTTAGGAATATATGATGCAAACTGAGCTTTGGATGGGTGCTTTAGGGTTTTTAAGTTAGACCAGCCAGTCCATCCCTTGAGATGGTTGAACAAATTATATTATTTCATGATTTATGTATGTACTGGTATATCCCTCCCTCAGTAGAATCTGTATTGCCCAATGTGTGTTTTCTGTTGTAGTTTCTTATTTAGTCTGTGATATTTGTACATGAGGGCTCTGATTTTGTTATACTCTTGCAGTTAGGACCATACCAAATACATAATTGTAAAGCACATTTTGCTTATTGTACCCAGTAGGTGAGTTTGTTATAACCGCCTCACAAACACCTAATCCACCTAGGAGACATCCACCTAAACCATCTAATCATTATTATTACTATCTACAATAGCAGTAATTGCAGTATGCCTATTATTATTATTATTAGTAGTGCCAATAATAGAGGCCATGGGTTGCAAATATAATGACTAAAATCGTGTTTTCCTGTGGTAAATGTCTTCTGGAAGCATACACCTGACCACAAAGATGCGCACCTCACAAATCAAAGTTTTGATTTCGTATTTCAGCACCAAATACGCTCCTACACAGTATCATGATTTGAAGCTGTTATAGCGCTGGGGGTGCCGGTGCTTGTTCTTGTTTCATCACAAAGACATATGCAAATGTATCCTTATGCTAACAGCAGCCAACTACCAGGAAGTTGCTTCTTGCACTGCTAAGCATAGAAAAATGGCAAAAACAGTCAACAGACTGCTGTTACGTTTAAGGATGCAAACCTATCGTTTCTTAAATAACCTAGCCTTATATGTATTCTTATAGGCCTAAGTTTCTGGGTCAAGGAAACAGCCAACTTGATTTTACATACTTCATGGGGTCCCAGTGACCTTTTGAAGATTTGCTGAGTTTCTGCAAGTAGTGCATGTCTGTTCGGGGACAAATATTTTTGGAGAGAGTATCTTATGTTGCGTTTTGGTGTTTATGTATGCTATTTATTCAGATTGGGAAATCCCACGATCTCTAGAAAGCATTCATTTCAACTTGGCTGGCTGACTCAACGACAGGGACTTCAAAGCGTCTCTGTTGCTAGGTAGTTGCTAAGGCCTGTCCTATTGGCTTGAGTAGTAAACTACCATTTGTGTTGTATTTGAGACTACAGACGTGACTGACTGTTTCGAGACTGTAACTGTGATTAAGGGCCGTACAAATATAATGTACTTGACTTAATTGAGTATAGTCATTTAGCTGATCGTCATTATAACCCTTGCGCAAGAGGCCTAACCACTATATGCTCCTGAATTATGTAAAATTCACTGAGTCACTTTGGGTTATGCCCCTGCTTAATGACTAAACAGTCAATAACTTAGCATAGTAATTTAGCTGATGATGGTTATTATAATCACTCCACCTGTAGCTTCCTGGTCGCCACTGGTGTCTTCCTTCAAAGTGGCAGAGGGGGGCGTGGCCTCGCTGTCATGCCAGTACTCCGTGAAGCGCTTCGGCCTGAGCCGCGTGTGCTGGGGGCGGAGCTGCGGAACCTTCTGGTGCAGCGACATCCTAGTCCAGACCGACGAGAACGGCATTATCTCCAAGGTGAAACTTGGCTAACCCCTAACCAACAAGCTCTCTGTATACGTCGTGTCCAAGACATCCACTTGTGTGTTGTATTGACAGTGTCTGTGTGTACAACCATAGCCGTGGGAACATGTTTCAAGTGGGGGGTGCTGTGGGGAAGCCAGATTTACACAATAAGCGTTGATGGTAAAGCAGCGACCCCAGACATTATTTATTCGTAAAGCAGGCGATGATCTGATAGCAAGCATAAGTATACACAAACATTATATTACCGCAGCTATGCACTGGCTGTTATGAAAGCCAGATTTACAAAATATCTTAATGATAAAAGCATCGACCACTGACAGTATTCACAGGCAAAGCATGGGCATCGGATCATAAAACGAATGGTTAATAATTGGCTAATGTGCACTTAAAAAGTGGTCTTACTTTGACTTGATACTCCAAAAGTGTTCTTGCGATGGGAATTCACACCGACGAAACCTTTCATCATGTCGTGTTTATCCAATATCTCCCGAGTCTCCTCTAGATAAACGTTAGCTAGATAAACGTTAGCTTGGGTGCTGTGAGCGCTAGCGTCCTCTCTTGAGTCTCCTCTAGCATGATCAACGTTATCATTGTGTGTGCTGCTGTCAGTTGATTCTGGTTTCGCTCTTATTAATGGTTTCAGAAAGAAATCCGAAATTCGCTTTAGCGCCATTGTCGTGTGCTGTTGCGCGCCTGTTTGCAACAAGTGTGTTCCATAGACCTATGGTGTAGTCACGTGAGACCTAAACGTGATTTCCAACCGGACTGAACATTTGGAACCTGCGATCCACTTACCGAAATCAAAATATCATTAGAATATGAACATAACCAACAAAAATGTTATTCAAATTTTATATTTATTTAAAATATATATAGTTGTGATCATGCAGGTGCTCCAGGGTGTGCTGCAGCACCCATACTTCACAGGGCCTTTTGTACAACCATGACTCTGCCCCCAGGTGACGGACAGGTACAGGTTAACGGGGGACGTGCTGGACGGACAGATGGACCTGTCTATCCTGAACGTGAGGCGGACGGACAGCGGCCCGTACTGCTGCAGGGTCAATATCAATGGGATCTTCAACGACAAAAAGGTGGTCATGAACCTGCGTGTGGTCAAAGGTACGAGCACCGCAGCAGCTGTTGTCTGCCTGTGATGAATCATTGCGTTTTGCCAGATGTGTATTTCTGTCGTATATATGCCCTAGAAAGATTTACGCATTTGAAGATTTTCTTCACCTGCCATACTTCCTTAAACGTTATTTAGATTCATGGCCTTTTGCACTTGATTCACATGTATGTTGCAACGGAAACCAGCATAATCTTAATAAACTTCTTTATATGCTGTCTATGTCACCTAATATACGAAGTAACTATGCAATAAACTACAACAATAGACAGCTGATTTCCGAAACAAGGAATAGCCTGTACGTTTGGGTCGCTGTCTAGGTACACCGGGTTGTTATTTACTTATGAAATAACTTTTATCGTCCCTTCAGCACCAGGGACTTTCACCAGCACCACACCGAGTACCACCACCATGACTGATCGTGTCACAACAGCCCCCTGGGCTTCCACCAGTGAGTCCATGTGTTTGTTATAGCCAAAGTGTCAATATCCATCCATGAAACACATTTTATTTAAAAAAAAAGTATGTTGTTTGTCTTTGTGTGCGTGTGTGTGTGGTGTTCTTCTGTGTCCCATTGCTCCAGCAACGTGGAGGGACATCTTGTCCTCCCATCTCGAACTCTTCAGACGAAACTCCACCCCCTTGCATTCCGGAGCCGTCATTGTGAGTAACAATAGAAATATAATATAATAATATCATATATATATAAAAGGTTAGACATCTACAGAGGTCCATTCCCTACCAGGAATGGGCATCATTTAATAATAATGTGTTTCACTTGTTCTTTCATCTGTGTTATATTGACAGAGGTGATACTATGATGACTCAAATATGTGTGTGTGTGTGCGTGTGTGCATGTATGTGTGTGTTGTGTGTTTGTGCTTGCTAATCGTGCAGCTTTAACCGACAAAGTATGCAAACGTCAAACTGCGAATGTATTTCCATCTCTCAACGTCTTTCCACTTGTAGTACCTTCACGTTTCAATTCCTTCCCATTTCCTCCATGTTGTCTCTGTTAGATGGAGGACTCTGTGCCCACTCTGTCTCTCCAGATCAATGTTCCCATGCTCTCTCTCTCCCTCTGTCTGCTGCTTCTGGTGGCCGGATCGCTGATTGTTCTCGCCTTTAAATGTACGTCCAACGTGTGACTTTACTCAACAAATGTTAAGTTCAACAAGTGGCCACAAGAAAGCAAAATGTATTCCCCAGCAACTACACAAGGTTATCACATCAGAATACACACATGAACACGAACCCGTTTTAATGTAAAGCTGAACACAGAGAAGATGTTCTCTGTGAACATGTTCTATTAAATTGAACAGATAACATAGAGAACACAGGAAAAGCTGAACAGAGAAGATGTTCTCTGTGAACCTGTTCTATTAAATTGAACAGATAACATAGAGAACACAGGAAACAGAACCAACTTTAGACGTGCAGCTCTATGGTGTTCCCGCACCACAGAACTCCTTGCTGCCTCACCCTCTCCGAAAGTTACGTGATTAACTGAGGTCAGAAAACCTATAAGAAGCAGCTTAACCAAATACATATGAAAACCAAGGCTGAATGCAGACATGCACACATCCTGGACAAAAAACATACGGCATGAGAGACAAGACACGAATACAGTTTATTAATTATATTAACAAAACGGAAACCTTATTTGAATAACGTAATCATTGTTATGCCTAATACCTTTGTTCACAAGATTGTAAAAATGTTTGCGTGGTATTTGGGGTATCTGCCTCGCTGTTATTGTACACAGGTTAGAGAGCAACAGGACACCTTTGTAACTTATTTTAAAGAGCTCCAACAGCAAATGGAAGACTATAGCACACTGCATCTATCTGCCATTCACTAGAAAGTGAAGAAAAAAGGACTCCCACAGCCTACTTTAACACACTAACATGCCAAAACTAATATATTTTAAATAGCCTATAACAAAATTCTCCTTAATTGTATAATGCATTTTGATGCATCTTTTTTTCGTCAGGTGGGATCCATAGAAGAGCTTCAATGAAAGGCTGGTGAGAAAAAACACTCAGTAAAAGTCAAGTTTTGACTTGCACAGAGATAATGATGAGATAAACGTCATTTTAAGATGAAGTTTGATGCCCAGATGTCAAATTTTGGTCACAGCAGAAGCACAGTACAGTAAAAAGAATCAACAGGAGATACATTATTAAATAAGAATATCAAGAAATCTAAAAAACAAACACAAAAATATATATTTATATATACAATATAACTAGTTGTGCTGTGATGGGCTGCCACTCGCGTCAGAATGACAGCTAGTACTAAATTACATGGAGTCATGGTTCATGGAGGCCATAGTTGAACTCCTCCGATTGGTATAACATCTTCTTCTCTTCCAGTTTCTCAACCAAGGAACCTCCTCACATCATCTATGAGATACGCCTGAGGAGGCCCATTCAAGAAAACATCTACACCTTGGACTGAAGTATGAGACAACGCTCTCAGATTCCTTATCCCCTACATTTTGTACCGCTCTAATGTACTGTTTGACCTGATAATACCCTGTGTTTATAGATCTTAGGCATAGCTCAAAACACTTTTATGTTGTCTTTTTTTATATCTGCCTTAATGAAAGGGACAGTGATGAAGAGATGAAGAGAAAGAGAATGACATGTACTACGTAGGTCGAAGTTTAGTCTGTGCTCACAGGTTAACACACTAGTGGTTTGAGACACCAAACCACCGTTCACAATATACCAACTATGTCACACATCTGCCGATACTGTTTCCTTATGGAAACAAGTCTGTTTGTATTAAAAGCACACACACGTGTTGTGAAACAATGATGAATGGTCTACTTTTTCATTACATGACAGCACGGTGTGTTTCGATTCTAGTTTAGAAACATATCAAATTGTTTAGTTCGATTTCGAACTGCGAAATTGTAACGGGGTTGGCAGTTCTGTGCTTAAGTGGCCGCATGTCATTTTGATTGTGGCCGGATGTTTACCACCTCAACCGTTTACACGTTAAAAGTTCATTTGAACGAGTTGGCGTTAAACGTATTGCACTCACAAAACTACTAAAAGGAACTATGCAACTCTAAACCTGCAGGCCAATTATTTATTAAGAGTCGTTGGTTGTAACGATAAGCTACTTTTTGTAAGCAGTCATTGACTAAATAGATAGATCCCAGCTAACTTGCTACTCCTAAAACATTCGCTATTCTAGAAAATGCCATGGCTGCTTCGGGAGCAGGAGATGGAGCTGTTGAGCTTGAGATGCGCCCTGCTTCTTTGAAATCAGCAATATGGCATCATCTTTTCCTTCCCGCTGAGTTATGAGAACAATGTTCGTGTCCTTGATAAGAAAGCTAGTCCGCTGTGTTTGCTACACCTGTCATACGCCGCATCCGGTAACACATCAAACATTTATATGTGTGTGTGTGTATGTGTGATATACTATTACAGGAACAACTAAAGCTAATTTATTAGACATTTTGAAACCCAAAAATACCCCCAAAAAATCCAAACTACCTGAGAACTACACAATGTACAGTTGACAGTTGGATATTATCTATTTCCTTTTGGAGTAAATCATGGTCAATAACAATACATTACTTATTAAAACGGATGTTTCATTTTTTGTAGTTTTTAGGAAACCCTTGATTTAAGGGATGTAATTTAAGATTTAAAACATTCCGTGTGATATACAGCAAATACAGAGATGCATAAGTATAGTGAAACTAGATGAACTTTATGTTGTACTGAGTCACTTCGCTAAACATAAATTTATTTGGTGCGACTCATGAATGAGATTAATCTACTTAATTCCAATGAGTGAAATACAACGCATCAATTAACATACTTCTCAATTTACATCTATAGCATGTACTGCACGACTATATGACTAATGTTAGTTATTATCATAAATAAACATTATACACATTAAAATGCTATGAATGAACAGACGCCTTTAAACAGAGGTCACGGGGGTCAGCACTCGAGGGGACAGTGAGGTGCGGTATAGGCGCACCACATTTGGACAAACTGTGCTGTCAGTAAAGGGAAGTCAATGTCGAAATAGCCTACCACTTGTAATTGGCCTGCTGCGTGTACATGTTCCGCGTTTTACCCTGCACCCCGTCCTCGGTTTGAGACCGGGCAGAAACACATAGTATTTACAGCCACAAACATTTAGAAAACCCACTATAGGGAAGACATTTTATTATCATTAATTGTAGTTTAGAAACGTATACATTTCCCTGAATCTGCATTTTGATGTCTTCATTATATAGTCATTCCATACATATGCTAAACCTGTTTATTACACATACAAATGATTGACATAAGTGGCAAGACTAAACAAGGAATATGTCGTTTTTTATTAACACCAAACACATCCTCATAAAAGCCTCCTAATATCGACCAACACATATAGCTACCACTCTCTCACATTTATGAAGTTTGCTTGAAATACAGAAATAAATCAACATGGGAATAAGGAAATTAGTAATAAATACAATCATGAAAAAACGGCATAAAGTTATACAAATTACAGAAAGATAGTGGAACTACAACATATCAAACCATCTCAAGTTTGGGGCTGACCAGCCAGAGTGACTCGTAGAACAGGGAATTCAGCAAAATGGCTGCCTTTCACACATGTTTAATGACAGGGGAGGAGTGACAGTAGATGAACAGCACGACTATCACGGCTATTCCTATGAGGGTCACAGTCGTCCTCTAAAAGACAGAAACACCAACAATACGAAGATAAGTTCTAGAACGGTCTAGTCCCGTTTAAAAAAATACATTAGAATAATGACTAACCAGTGTATAGGAGAGCCCCCTGCTCATGGAGATTGGAAATCCAAGTATGAGGATTGTGATTCGTAATGTGTGCTCACAGTAAGTGCTCTGATCAACCCCCCTGCGTACCGAGGCAAGTGTTTTCACATAAAGGGGAAAAACAGTTATAAGCTAAATGAAAATGGCAGGGGTTCAGTGTTATTTAAAGGTTTTTGCAAAAGCAATACTCCTGCCTCTGATCAGTCATATAATGATTAAACACTTACTTGTTGGAAATCTCGATCACAAAATAGAAGTTTGGAGAATATGAGTTATGAGGGACCAGATCTGCACAGGGCGAATTCAGCTGACAATTCCACCTATATGATTCATAATTCAGAAGGATGCAGTTGTGTCAAACAAAGCTATATATACTTTATATAGAAAAGAGAAATTCCAAAAGTAAAACGGAGTTCATCACATCACTAGGGCTCCTGTCGAATAGTATTTTCTGCAGTTAAATGACCCGGAAGTATCGAAGTGGCAGCAATGATAAGAGCTGGTTGAATTCTCTCAATGCTAAGGAAAGGTGCTTCAATGCTGTCCTTATGAATTGTCCTTCACATCATTCCTTGACCTCATGACGTTTTCCATCAAGGTCAAGGAAAAGTGGTTAGCAAAGGTCAATGTTTTTTTACTAGTCGACCGGAGTCTAGCACTAGCCTAGTTGTTCTGCCCAACTTGTCATGAAGTGACTCTCAGGGTGGCATGGTCTGCACTGACAGGACCCTACATGACTCTATGAAACGGTCAGTTACAATACCAGCTAAATGCAGTGGCACTGAGTCAGTGAATTAATGACTCAAGGTCACTTGAGTCATTTTAGAGCAGTTTAGAGCAATGCTGTACCGTATCTTGTTACGGTTTCCCTGCATGATTATGTATCCGTCTTCTGTGAAATTGAAGGAGCTCTCCTCCAACTTCCAGATTAGTGCATTCTCAAAGCTAATAAACAAATAAAATAAACACACAGACCGTATACATATTTGCAGGATATAATGTTAGACACAAGTTGATTATGGTTATGCCATTTGTTCCCAATATGATATGTGGAGGGACATTATTTCTTGAATGTTAACACACATAGACAGAGCATACCTATAGTTTAAATGATTGTACTTCAGTACTTCCTCTTCAGAGTACATGACCATGTGGTCTGAAGACACCCCTCCACCAACCACCTTAAAAGTGTAGCTGTGGAACACAGGCAGGAGTCACCGGTGTTACTCAGGTCTACAGGGAGATGTCTTTTTTTATCCCACTTAACAATGAATTGAGTTGACAATAAGGTTTAAGTTGTTCATGGTTTCGTCATAGAAATAGGTAAGAGCCTTTGTATGATTTGAGGTGTGTCTATCTGCAATGTTCTTTGCCAAGAAGAGGGAAAGGTCACAAGAAATGTATGCACTTAACTTATTATAAACTAGAGGCACCACACGTAGTAGTCTTGCACAATGGTCATTTGAAGGGCATTACATTTGTCAGAATAAGTAGGCTACAGAAGAAGAGCATCTAGAAAAATGTTTTCTAGAAGAAACAAGTGGGAATGATCACAGTGACACTAAAAACATAATGGCTAACCTGTTGATAGTGCAAGCATTATGTACAGAAGCGGTAGCTCACTTTCTGTCGTACTGGTCATTTTTTCCAGAGACCAGGTCCTGGATGAGGAAGTATGGACGAAACTCTGCAGACGACAAAAGACAATGTCTACAGCCTAGACCAGTGGTGCTCCCACAAGCTTATCTTTTCTTATATAGCACTCAGTCACATTACAGACTGAAAATGGCACGGCTTAGATATTAGATGGTTACCCCTGCAAATTAACCCTTAGATAAAATGATAAATCCACAAAAGGTAGAAACTGAGAGCGCTGGCTAACAAAAGTAGGTGCAAGGTGTCAATTGAAACAATGGTAAATTAACTATTAAATGAAACACATAAAAAAAAAAAAAAGCAAAAACACCTAGTGACAAACAATGCATGGAACTACACTTAGTCTAAATGGAGTCTCACCTTGTTTATAGTAGAAGCAGGGAATGCTGATATCTGGATCCGGGCAGTCTAAGTTACACTTGTCGAGGCGGGCACACTTTCTGTCTCTCTCTATGAGAGTGATGCCGATGTCAAACACAAGGCGCTTACCAGGGGGGCAGCCTATATAGACGGCTGCTCTATTGAGCCCCTGAGAGGAGGAAAGTGGGGGGACACACTGGGTGTCTGGAGGCTCGGATAAGGACAAAGAGAAATGGCCCGATTTTCCCAATGGCAATACGTATGATTTCACAGGCAGGGAGTGTTTTGCAGTTGAAGTTGGAAGTAGACTACAAAAGCAAGACTCTGAAGTAAAGCAGGCTGACCTTTAGGGAGCCTCTGTTGGCTGGGGAGCACAGGGTTTTGGTGTTGACTACCTGCTCCCCAAAATAAGTTGAAAGGGAGAATCACATGGGATAAACAAATCAGTTCACTTCATCTGGTCAATTATATGTAGGTAACAATGTAAGTAAAAAGTAAAGAGAGTAAAGAAAGTGAAGAAAATAAAGGAACCGTAACTAGAAAATAAAGTTAAGTGGCTTAGAATGATTAAATGAAAACACAAATAGGGCTGTAGTCGACCAAGATTGAAATTCAACCAACTCTGCGAGCAATCGATTGGTTGAACAAAATAATAGTATTTTTTTTTATCTCTAGATTAACTTAATCGGCAACAGTCCTTTACTCTACCCGCTAGCATAAATATCACGTTAGTGCTTTTCGAAGAAAGTTAGTGGGTGCTGACTATTGAGAATTTCTTATAAATCGAACAACCAATCAACCAAGCGACCAGAACTTGACAGCCCTACAAATGTTAGCTAAATTGTTGCTTACATTTGAACAGTAAATGTGGCTGTGCCGTAGTATTCTAATGAATGCAACAAATTATGCCAATTGATCAAGATTAATTCTACATAGTTTATGTAGTATATATTTGGAGACGTTGACCAATGGTGGACACTGATTAACACTACTTCTGCTAAACAGTGCCCAATGGTAACCACTGTCTACCCAGGTGACACGTTTTGCCTTCACAAACCCGCCATCATGCCTCTATGCCTCCACCATTTTGTATCTCGTGAGTGGAGTGGAGCCTGAAGGTATCTCACCTGCAGCAGTAGGCTAGAAGACAGCATCCTCTTCCCTGCTGCAGCCTGGCCTGGATACTGCTCTCTTTCCATCACGGTCACCTAGGAGACCATGTGGAGGGGGTTGTACAAATCAGTTTAACGGCCAAACAATTATAAATCAATGCAATATCAAGGGGGTGGTGAAATTGTACTCCTGCTCCTGTAATGCAATGAGGGAATTTTGATTTTCCTCCCTTTTTTTTAAGTGTAAACTAAATGTATCATGATGTGCTTTGTTATACTTAAACTATATTGTGTCATGATTGTTTTAATATGAATAGATGATGCCACAGACCTTGTAGATAATGGAACGGTAGCTAAACAGCATTTTGCTGATCACAGATACACTAAGGTAGTGGTTGTTGGCCACCGTGGCTGATAGAAACATACTGTCGGTGTCACAAAGCTCTGTAAACACAAAATGTCATTATAACAGTACAATATGGTGACACCGTGCAGCTCACAGAGGTTTGATTCAGACACAAAAAGTTTAAGATTAAAGGAAATATTTGTAATGTATACATAAAGGACACAGAGTATAAGAGAATCAGGAATTAGTTAGCAGTTTAGGGAATTTTACTGAAGACTGTGAAGTCATATTTGTAGTAAGTCTCCCTGTGCCGCCCTCTGCTGGATAGTTGCAACTATAGCCCGATGAAACCCTTTTGCTCTTTTGTAAAAGTAGAGTCGGTTTCAATGAAAGGATTCCATGGTGTGTCCATGGTCATACCTCTGTTCTTCTTTGCTGAGAGGTGTGGCGCGTTGCCACAGGTTACGCGAACACTGAGGGAGAAGGAGGAGAGCCGGTCCAGGTACAGCCTGTCTGGTAGGCTCGACTCACAGCTCCCCTCCGCCAGTGTGTTGCCCTCCACTTCCATGCTGAAGCCTGATGAGGTCAGGGCATACGCCTGCACAAGAAGGCAAATATCATGGCTGCCACAACGCCAACAAAGTGACGTGCACTTTTGGTGACTGTTTTTAGCACAAATGTTGAAAGCCCTTTGTTGAAATGTTCTCCCGTAGGCCCGTTCAAGTAGCAGGTTAAGATCATTTAAGCTTAAACCACAACTCTGTGTAATGCTTCGGGTCTTTCAGTTTCAGAACAGCTGATTTAAATTTCGAGTTCACTCAATCTCGGATAGGATGAACCCTGAAAAATGTGCGTTCATCACAGGCTTCAAAAGCCATCCGCTATCTCAATTCCCAAGCATTCATGCTATTTCAGTGCTCTTATTGGTTGAACCCAGTCTCAGCCTCTTCTGTTCATTTGCACTGTCACCGTGGAAAGATAGATGAATAAATAGTTGTTCGTTGCCATTATATAAACCAATGAGACGATAGAAAGGGGTCATCGCTGTGGCCGTGGGCGGGGTTATCTTGGAGATAACCTGCTATGGACCAGGTTTACTCCATGAGTCATCATGCCAACTGAACTGAGTAACATATACGGTAAACCAGGAAATCCAGCTTCTTGAAACAGGGCCCAATTACTAAATCATAGTAACTGGAGATATGTAACTCACATGTATGTACATTTACATACATAACATGCAGTTGTAGTAGTAGTTGTTGCATTGTATATTCACCCGAATCTGGCCCATGACATGGCGATTTCTTTGGCGCATGTGGATGAATAATGATAACGTCAATATCGTTTGGTTTTCTGGGTGATGAGCAATACTCTACCTGGGATTTCACTTGGTCCATGTTCCACCGTGCAAGCGGGTCAAGAAAAAGGTCTCCAATGTCCTACAGCAACAAACAAACAAAAGATACCTTAGACTTTTGTGGGAAAAAAAACAATATTGAGTGCTACAATTTAGAGAATTGAAATATCTAAAAATGACTAGACCTGTCATATTTTTGTTGAGTTAATTTGGTCGCATGTCAATGCCCTTTACCCCCTAACTTCCGGGCAAACATGCAAAAGCAGTAATCCAGTAGAGACGTTATGTATTGATATATTTCCATATCGATGTAGCCTACAACGATAAGTGTCTCATGCCGGCCACCAAGATAATGCAGTGTTTCCCACACATAGACTTTACTTGGGCGGTTCATTTATAAAAAAAATGCTATCTGTCCGAGCATGTTTCCCAAACATTGACAACTCTTCTACTATTTGAAATGGGTTAAATCGTATTTCATTGTGCAGCTAAACAACAATTCGAATGAGGCTCATGATGTATTGCTGAGAGTGGTTTGCTTCCTTGGTCTGAATATCAATACACTGAAATTGCAGGTAGAGGAGGTGGGTTCCTTACCTGGTCCTGGGACTTACATTTATGTATTGGGAATGCAGCTGGAGGAGGTGGTATAACAGGCCTTGGTAGGCGGCCAGAGAGGCGCTGCTGTGCAGGCCATTGGTGCTGTTGACCAGTGAACTGACCAGGTACTGCTGCATGCGGCTGTAAGGCTTGGGCCTGGGCAGCCCCTCTAAAATAACCTCAAAAGGCTGGCAGTAGAACCCACTGACGGAACCAACGACGACAAAACAGAGACCACCAGCAGGGCAATGCGTTGACATTGTTGAACAGTCAACAACAGAACAGAAAACAGTGATAAACAGGACTTACCCGGGGTGGGGTTGAACTTCCACAGGGCTCAACGCAATGGCGTTATATGAGATGATCTCTGCTAGGGGCACATGCCTCTTCTCTATTCTACCGGTTCCAGTGGCTTCCGAGCGGTGGACTACCTTGAACCACAACAACGCAGGCACAGTTTCACCACACAAGACAGAGATGAGTGCGCAGACACAACAGGGGATAGCTTTCGTCTGCCCTAATTGTGTGTGTTCAGCTGCTGTGTGAGTGTGTAGCTAACCGCCTGGAGGAGATAGTGGCTGTCGTAGAAGACGGTCAGCAGGCTGCCGGACAACTTGGAGGGGGGCAAACGCAGCACCTGGTCTACTCCCTCCTGGCCCCACCACAGCTGGACAAAGGCAAGCAGTTACATGGGTGATGAACACATACTCAAAACTCAAAACTCAATACTCAATACTCAATACTCAATACTCTGCTGCAAGCATCTATGGAAAATCACAGCTTCATTTAAATAAATCCATGTAGACACAAAATACTATTATACCGTAAAGCAACATAAAAATGACAGCCAGTGTATAAAGGCTAAATGATTGGTATTGGGGATAAATCTTGCCATAGCACATCTACCTCCTCAATCTCTGTGACAAAGGCAAACTCTCCGTGGTAGGACAGCACAAAGTACTTGATGGTCTGGTCCACGGGGAAGCCAGAGAAGAACAGGTAGCTTGACCCTGCGTTGACCCTGTTAGAAAGGACGGGAATGGATGCTGACAGTCACACTAGAAGATCTTTATGGTTGTCGTTACTTTATCTTATTTCTTTCTGTTAAGATTACATTGATAATCATACACAATGCTGAAGAACATAGTCCATGTACACAATATGCACAATACCCACGAGCAGATCAGGGAGTTTCCCCAGATGTACAGTGTGTTAGTGATTGAGTTGAAGACCACGCCTTTTATCATCAGAGAAACATCAGTGTGCGCCCCCATCCCAGGGAAGGAGAAATGCCCACTGTCTTAGAAGACACCGTGAAAGACGACACAGTGGGAAACAGGAAATAAAGTAAGGAACAGGAACAGTCAGAAAATCACCATGAAGACTTAAAGTAGGCCATTGTGTTTTAATACCTTTGGGAATAAAAGTGGGAAAGACCTCTGCCCTTTTAAACTCTCCGTCTGTAAATACAAGACGAACAATTTCTTAGCCCTTTTAAACAATGTGTTTGCACTCCATACACTTTGTAACAACATGTATTGTGGTTTTGTACCAACGTACCTAGCAAGAGGAGCAGGTGGTAGGAGGGCTGTGAGTGTTCTAGCTGCAGTTTCACCAGGATGACATCGATGGGATTGTGCAGCTGAGCTTGTGTTGCCCACACAACCTTGCATACTTCACCTGTCCTAACACACGTGGTGAAGTCTGTTGTGAGAGTTTGTCACTGAGTAGCTATCTGGAGGCTGTCACTGAAAGCACCAATGAACTCACCGCTCAAAAACTGGCACACGCTGAGCCGGTTAGAATCCACCAACTCGGTGAACGAAACATCACCTTCTGGAGTGTAAACGTTACATTTGTGACTTCATGGAGATCATACCAGTATATAGTTAGCCAACATCTACCAACAAGATGGTGAAGTGTTTTTGCCAAGAGTCTAAACTTGAATGTCAAAACATTGGAATGGATCAGCGCTGAGTAGGCTCATGTTTCAGTAGGCTGAACTTGACTCAACGGTTTCAGCAGTAGTAAGTTATATTAGCAGGTCTGTCATGAGGGTAGGACAGAGACCAGTATAGACATGTGGTTTCTCTTTAACTACTAAACAAAGCACAGTTGTGCCCAATGGCAGACGATATGTAGCTCTTAGCTAATGTGATATAAGGTTCTGTAAGGGTCCCTTCCAACTACCAAGCGTAAAAGGTTTGCCACACACCATAAATCTCAGCTCTGTGCAGGGTTCCTCTCTCCAGGACGTAGAAGTACTCTCTGCCCCAGTGGGGCAGGAACACAGGAACGATGGCCGACACACACACTGAAGGCAGCACGCGCCTCCAGGAGTCTGGAATGAACCAAGACCAGAGGACAGATGGTGCACAGACACATTTAACATTGAATAGTGAACATCTAATGGACCCATTATTTCTTAGACACAGACTTTATGCTATTCTTACATCTAAATACATATCATCTACATATCAGATTTATCGACTGGCTAGTCAAGAATACTTTTGATCCAACAAAAGTTTACATGAACTCAACTTGCTGACACAGCCTAAAAAAAGACTAATATCTGTGTACAACATTATAGAAAAAGCATTGGCTTAATGTTACATTTTTATCATAACTATCATATTTGATACATATATCCGCATGCATCGTTATTCCTTGAAGGATCAGTTGGAAATGTGAGACATTGATTAATAGGGAAACTTTTCAGATCCAGAAAACATTAAGTCCTTAATCCTTTGCCCAGCATGAGGTTGTGCTTTTGTGTCCAACCTGAAGGAGGAACTTTAAGGGACAGGAGGGAGTAGTTGCCCACAAATTGGTGTAGCTGCTGTTTATGGAGGAGGAAGAGGGAACTCTCAGTGGAGAAGGCCTCCAGGACTCTTGACGAAGACTCGTCCTCAGAACAGCCTGAAGAGCATGTGAGGCAGCTCTCTATGGCCACCTGCGTTACAAGATGGTAAGAGACACAATGAAGGAAAAAGAAGAATCAAACGTGACCACACATCACTAACTCAATGTAAAGTTCAGCAGGAAACAAGTTGGTGAACATGGATTCAGCTGCTAATACGCAAGCAAACTATCGGTCAGAATCGGCCAAATGTCAATGACTTGGGTGTGCTGTATTACCTCAACGAGTTGGGTGTGCTGTAGTACCTCAATCAGTTTGGTGTGCTGGAATTCGGTGGCAGTCATCAGTACGGTGTTGTAACCGAGGGCGACTGGCAGTATGAGCACAGGGGCGTGGCCCACCACGGACCACAGCGGAACAGACGTGCTGCCGTGAATTGTGTTCTCAATCACTGGGATCTACAGAGAGAAGCGACATGCAGGGTCATATCTTCACATAGGACATCCATATGTTGATGCAACCCTGCTTCTTACCTCGGTGCCCAGTGAGATGGCTCCTGTCCCTGAGGTTGCCATGCGTACAAAGCCGTTCACGTTGACAGTTAATCTGGTCGTGTTGCAGATGGCAGAATGACAAATCGGTTTAGGGTTTAGCATACGCCCAAATTGGGATTTTATGTTAACTTAACCATGAGATTGATGGTAACGGTCGCTACACTGGACAAACTGTGGTAGGTGTCACCTTACCTTAATCACCTTACACTCATTTCAAAAGCTTTTTTCTTTTCTTTAATAGAACAGAGTGCCTTTCATTTAGCTTGGGTGTGTGCACGAAGTGTTGCTTAAGGTCTCATCACAGAGGTTATGAAAAGTATATCAAATGTTTATTAGGTAGTGACTGAAGCATTAAAACACACATTACAATGTATAAGTATCGGGCACTAACCACCACTGGACACTCACCTCTTATCCAATACGTCCGGACCAATACCATTTGACACCACTTTGAGCCTGTACACTACTGAACCATTCAGAACGGGCATTGGAGTGTACCAAGCCATCTGGCATATCTCCCTCTCACAGGGCACTGAAAGGGCACACACATGTTCTTAGTCTTTAAAACATCTGAACAGAGATGCGCATTATAAGTAGCTCATTTTGTAGATCTTATTAACTATAATTGACTTCGACTTTTGCCCATATTTGACCACCATATCCATCTGTAACAACTGCAAGTACCTTTATGCTGGATGCATGTTGTAAGTAGGTTGAAACATTTAAGTGAGTTGAACTTTGAAAAAAGGGATGAATATGGAACCATATTCCTCAGGTATTTCTACTTCTACTTATGTATAGGATATGAGTTTTAGCTCAAACAGGGTCAGCTGCCAACAGGGCTAGATTGTAAGTCACACACTGACCATTCTCAAAGAGAAGAGCTGGGGTCAGAATGACTTCCAGTCTCTGAGCTTTGAAGTGTGTGGCGTGGACCGGCTCCTGGAAAGTCACGACTACGTTTGGCCACAATTCCAAACGGTAAGCCTCTAGGTTAGCCTGTCTAGTATGCCCCTGTTAAAAAGTAATGCACAGGTGCCATACTGCCTCAAATCGACGTCTCAAAACCAAAGAAAACTTAATAAAATCTCATACTCATCTGACATATTCATTTTAGGTAATTAAATGTTACCTCAGAAGCACAGTGTATATCCACACGTAGATAATATGGAAAGCCTTTGTATGTCTGCGAAATCAATAAGAATTCCAATAATCAAAATTCATGGTATTTTAATTGTGTCATGGTATTTCATTACACCTACGAACCCTACGTTTGGTTTTTCCATATGAGTAGCTCAAATTTGTAGCAAGATTATTTGCCTGTATTTAAGAATTTGTTATACAAGTTATTTACACAAGCACGTGTTGCTAAAGTACAAGCTAGAGTATGAAACCTCGGTACTGTTTAAGGAGGGTAGAAGAGGTAATGTCCTTGGTGGGTATTAGTGGTTTGATGCAACACGGTCGTAACATGTCTGACTATAACGTTACTCACAACGGCTCCATCCACAGTTGCCACTGGCTCGTCAGTCAGAGCATCCATGTTCGCATTGAACTCCTGTGCCTCCATGCCCCCTGACAGCGAGGCCAGAAGACGATGTGAGAGACACGTTGAGTGGGGATCATGGACATCGCTTGTCTCACAGAGTCTAACGTCCCATTCACATGTGTCATTGCTCGTTATTCCAACCCCTCTGCCCCAAAGGAGGCTGAGAAGGAAACAGACGACCTTCATCTTTGGCAAGAAACCACTGGAAAAGGAAACATACATGTCTTTCATTAGTTTACATAATTAACAACAGTGATAGCCAAACTGTTTAATAATATGGTGTGAATAACACAAACTGCTTCGAGGGTTAACTTAGCTGGCGCTACTAGATCAGGCTAACGTTACTTCTGATCAACATTTAGTTTTAGTTTTGCTTTAACATAGATTTTTTATTTATTTAGCCTACTTAATTGACTAAAGTGTCACATATTCATTCATATTTGCAGTTTGTGTACAGCAACAAGTGGACAAACACGTTAACTTCATTGTAAGTTATTGCACTGGAGCTTATTCTCAAGTCCTCCTAGTTAGCAGCTACGAGTTGGCTTTTTGTTTTGTTAATACAAAAATACATAAACATATAATTTTTACTGTTGCCAGTAAAGATTGATCATTTCAAGTCTCCAACGTTAGCTGAGCACACTGGTTTTGTAATACAAGGTAAGACATTTAAAACAAGTAACGTTAGCCTTAGCCTACACACTTACCGACCGAATTCTATAGGGGAAAATCACGATAACCCGCGAAAAAGCAATGCACAAGTCGGTAGCTTATAGAAGTGGACGGGGGTTAAAAGACTACCTAAATCTTGCAAGTAAAACCACACATTTTCAGAAGATATCTTCACTGTCTCTGGCACAAGAAAAATATAGGAGTCAAATCCAAAGCCAAACGTCTCTTTCAGTAAAGTCGATTTTTGTTTTGATTATCAGGTATCTTAAAATGAATATTTTCCTGTGTTTATTGCTCCCTCTACTGTCCAAAATGGTCATTGTCGCAAAATAAGTTGGAAAGCGCTGTGCTGCTGGTGGCATGGGGAAGAGAAGGGACATTAGTCGGCCTGTCATGATTCATGATTTGTATTGCACCTGCAACCCTAAATCAATGCCCTTGTTTATGTAGCCTAATATAGATATTCAACTGGAAGACACTTGCAAACAGTTCAAACTGAACTTTTACTCCAAGGATGGCCACAACATCTGCAGACATCCATCAGATGGCCTCGTTGTCCTTTCTATGGAAAATGGAAAGAGCGAAGTGGACATCGGTCAAGGAAAGCCTGATACAGAGCATGTCGTGAAATCACACATACCTGTTAGGACCTAGCAATATGTTGCAGTTTAATTCCACTCATTTATAGTCTACTATTAATTGCACTCATTAATAGTCAGGGGCAGACACAACCAGTGCAGACATATAAAAAAAAATAGAGCCCATGCCTATGATTCACACAGATTCATAGGCAGGTTCCCAGTCACCTTGGCCACTAAAGCACATGTGATCCTTCAGAAATCCCACAAGAGATGGCTTGTGGGAAGCGTTCAGGACCTTAAATGCCACACAGCAGTCCCTGTTTACACATAAGAGAAAATAAATATGTTGAAGAAAATCCTGATGAAATTATTTTTGATCTATACATCTTAAATAAAATTGGTATCTGGCCTTCTCCACTCCTGCAGAATGTTTGCAGAACTGCAGCATCACCCAAGACAGACTCACTTCTCCTTCATGATGGCACATGATATAATGCATGACAATGCTCCCGTTGAGAAAAGCCCCTTCTGTGTGTACCTTCGTGTTCGTTTTTTGCCACATTGTTTAAGAACATTTCTCCTATTAGTTGGAATAAATCAATGTCCGTCCTTGTTTTGGAAAGTGTAGAAGGGGCCCCAATTGGGCTGTGCCCGTTTAACCCGAAGATATGCCCCCAGTTCAGCCCGGAGGGTTTCCGTCATTGTACGGGCCAGTGTGAGCCTGTTGCAACCAAAGTGTGTGGAATGACATGCAGACCTCCACAACATTCCGCTGACATCTCTTTTGCGTTTCCGTGCATGTGCATAGGCAACAAAGTTGCTGTTGTTACGTCAAGCAAGTGCACGTTAGGATCTGTTAAGCTTTGATTAAAGAGTCTCAAATAATAAAACGAAGCAGATTGGGAATGTCAATACTTTGACTTTATTCAAGTCTGGTTACTTTGGATCTCTAGTTAGTTCGTCCTCTATTGCCGAGGCTACGCGTTTAAAGGCGTCTCGTTTAACATGCCCACCGATATAGAATGGTGAGAGGCGCTGACTAGGAACACTCGTCGATTCTCGGCTGTCGTGGCTGAATGCGAGGTCGAGGAATGGCTGGCACGGGCGGCTTTTTCTTTTCGCTTTTAAATTACAAGACAGAAAAGTATGTCATCGCCGAAAACAAGAAAATTGGAATACTCTTTAGGGTCTACCAGGTAGCCGTGTTGGCATACTTGATCGGGTGAGTCTCTGAAGCCTGTTTGTGCATTGGGAATGGGAAAGGTTGACCTATCGTCCGTCCAACGTCTTTCAAACGTCAAACTATACGTAGATATAGCCCACAAATGATGACCAATTATTTAGAATACGACTAATGCTGTAAGCCACGGATATTATGAAATAAAAAATACAATGCCTAATCAATAGAGGCTATCTGCAGTTGTTTTAGATGTAGAGGATTATCCAACAGTCTGATTTAAGCGAGAAATATGAGGTATCACGCCCCCTCTGTGATGTCACTTGATGTGTATAGGACTCGACTTACATAGAAAATGATTTGAAGATTGTTTTGAAGATGATGGTCCAACATGACAACACTTTAAGTTGATCTCCCAGGGTTTTTGCAGCAACGTTTGGTAGAAAAATGACTATCTATCTAAGCTATATATATATATACTTACCTAAGCATTTTGTTTTTGATCTGGCATTTTACCACCTATCGTTATACCTTTTGCTATACCTTGATGTAAAATATGCAATTGACTGCAGAACACATGTTCAAACACGTTAGGCTGCTAAGGAATAGGCCTATTTAAAATCAAAGGTGGTTAATTATTATTACAGCTGTGATATTTGACATATAGTCATGTATGAAATCAGCATGAAAAAAAGGCATGACTTGCCTTAGTTTCATGCAAGGTATGCCAACAACACCCCTGAACCTAAATCCTGACCTCTGACACCGTGGGTTACGGGCCGATCCTCAGATGGGTGTTTGTGGTGAAGAAGGGCTACCAGGAGAAGGATGAGGCCATCCAGAGCTCAGTGATCACCAAGCTAAAAGGGGTTGCCCTCACCAACTGCTCCAACACAGGTCTTCACTTCTGGGGTGCCGAAGATTATGTCATACCACCAAACGTGAGAATATGCACAACTCGTACAAGTTCGGTACATCACCAGCACTGGCTATAGCAATAATAGTGTGTGTGATCCGCTTATTGCATCGGATGAAAAAACATCTGTCATTTAGGAATATACAATGAATTGATATTCATGCATCATTTTCTGGTTCCACCTGAATAGAGATCTGGCATAGATGCATGCATAACTATGTGTGCGTTTAGCGAGATTATGTAAACATGCATGCTTTGTTGTCCAGAAACAGAAGAAATTCTATTTAAATTAATTTGAGGAAATACTGACAATCCCACGCAAGAAGACAGAGCCTTGGTTTAACCTTTTCTTCTTCTTGGTGTGACAAAAAATTGGATGTAATCCTGTTTTACAGGGGGAAAAAGTCTTCTTCGTTGTTACGAATTTCGTCGAGACACCAAACCAGAGACTGGGACTCTGTGCTGAGGTGAGAACGTTCAGATGGGACATGTACCACCAGGGACGACGTCCTGGAACTCTGAAATACGTCCTGGAACTCGTCCTGGAACTCTGAAAGAGTTCAGAATCTGAGCAAACCGCTTTGCATAACTCTGATGTGTCACACACACAAATTGGAGTTATGCAAAGTGTTTAGTGCAAATTCCCTTTTGTTCATACATTTTTTATTATATAAATTTATTGGTTTCTAACAGAGCTTTAAGGTTCCAGATGGACGATGTGGAAGTGATGAAGACTGTCTGGAGGGTGAAGCCGTGATTGCCGGCCACGGTGAGGAATATTAGTCTGCACATTTATTCAGGTTCAATGCATTTAGGATTCCAATAGACATGTCTCATGTCTCAGTATCTCTCTGTAAGTGATTTGGCTCATGAACTTTACATTTGACAGGGATCAAGACTGGTGTGTGTGTGAACAGCACAGGGACCTGTGAGATCCAAGGCTGGTGCCCGGTGGGGCAAAGCCACAGACCCCCGTGAGTGTGTGTGTGGCAAAAGCCCCTCGCTAGCCATCGTGTTGCTATATTCCCTTTGCTATCAGATCCTTCATGTGAGCCTGAGTAATCTCACAGGTTCTATTTATTGTACAATGAAAAGAACCTGTGAAATTGAAGCTTGTTTCACACTCACACATATCACACACACACAAGTGCTTATTCCGCCTTTGTTCTTCTACAGAGAGCCCCTCTTGAGCGGGGCAGAGAACTTCACCATCTACATCAAGAACTTCATCAGGTTTCCCAAGTTTGAATTCTCCAAGTAAGTGGGCCTTGAGTGGTGCTGACTGCTCGTCCCTGTTGCGCTCCTTCAGAGAAAGAGTGCAACAGTAGTGGGCTAACGTGTCCTCACGGCTGTTTTGAATAGCAGGGGGACAGGGGGGGCAGGGGGAAGGGGGGGGGGGCAGGGGGAAGGTCTATTAATACCGCCGCTGGGACTGTGCAGCAGATAGGGAAGCTGTAATCTGAGACGTCCTTGACGACTGGGCCGTGGGCCCCGGACAGGTGTCCGATGGCAGCGGGCTGTAGGATTGTAGCTATCTGACTGGCCGGCTAATTCTGCTACAGCACCAGTGCTGTCCGTCCAAGTCTGGCACGAATTCGGGGTCCACAGGTCAACACTGAAGCCTCATGTGATGACGTCAGCCCAATCGGTTAGACATGTGGCCAGGGATTTCTTGCGATGACAGTTGTAGTACTAATACTACTACTGCAGACAACTTGGATCTTTTGGAACTCAGTTTATCATTGTTGAAATATTAAAGAAGGATGGCTCAATGGAGCTAACCACTCTATGCGCCTTGTAGCGATTCCCAGCTGCAGTCCTATGCTACACGTTGTTCCCTCTCTCTTTAGACCCACTCTTCTGTCTCTCTCTGTCTCGTATAAAATCCCACGTAAATACCGGTATAGCTCAAAAAGAAATTCATTCATTTCATTGTTTTGATCTAGCCCAGTAATTCTGTTTATGTGTGTTAATGTTTTACGTGTTGAATTGCTTCTTGTAAATGTAATGTTGCTGTACTTTTCTCCCCAGGTCCAACGTCCTGGAAACCAGCAACGACAGCTATTTGAAAAGTTGTACCTACGACAAAGTCAACAATCCGTACTGTCCCATCTTCCGTCTCGGTGACCTGGTCGGTTGGACTGGCAATGACTTCCAGGAGATGGCCGTTAAAGTATGGATTATTCCTTCTTAAAAGACCGGGTGTTCTGATTAGTGTTTTTGGATTAATCGATATTCTCCATGTGCTCTTGAGGTTTCTAAGGATCACTTGGACATATTATGTAACATGAAATACGTCATAGTTTATTAAAGATCTTTTGAATTTATTTCGGGTTAGTTGCACTTTCCGTTTCATAAATAACAACATCAGTCCCAAAGCACAAGGTTACGTCAGGGCAGATGGGAAATGATGGTTTTGAATGTTTGCGTCCAAAATAGACTAGACTATTTGAAGCAAGTGAAAAAACACAGACATGCTACATTTGCGCTCCATGTGCTTTACTCTGATTCTTGTTTGTGTCGCGCTCAATTTGAATCCAAACATCCGTTATTCAAACAGTAAAACATCCTAGTGGTGATTTGATAAAGAAGCGGCATGAATAGTATTCAAAATGAATTAAAATATGTTATAAATGTATATGCATAATTGACTTACAAATTATTCTAATTCTTTCTTCTTCTTTTTTTTCTTAGGGTGGTTCAGTCGGTATTCTTATTGAGTGGAACTGTGATTTGGATCGGGACTATTCACTCTGTAACCCAGAGTACAGTTTCACTCGCTTGGACATAAACATAAACAACTCCATCACGTCAGGATACAACTTCAGGTACAGTATTTAAATGTCCAAAGACAAACGGCAGAGACTTTATTACTCTAACTTGTCTTTAAATATTACACTTTGAATAACTTTAAATTTGATTTCTAGATTGTAAATTATCAGTTTTTCTTTTTTTAATAAAGATTTAGAATCTAGTTTTTAGGGGGATTCCAAGATAAAAGATCCTGGATTCAGCCCCTATTGTCCACAGTCTACCTGGTAGCATCTTTGAGAAAAAAATGCACTTACCAGTACCTGCTCATTCATGACATATAAAAGTCTCTTTTGATAGTAAATATTGATATTGTTTTTGTATATTTTTGAAGGCCATTCATCTTATTTAATTTCATATGACATCTTTGCTGGTCTGCTCACCAGGTATGCCAGATATTACAAAGATGCAGCAGGTGAAGATTTCCGGACTTTGTATAAGGTGTATGGGATTCGCTTTGATATTATGATCAATGGACGGGTATGTAATATATTTATAATATTATGAATGGTGTTGTTTTACAAACGATGTCATGTTGTTTATTTTATATATTTTCATTTCCAGGCTGGAAAATTTAACATAATTCCAACAGTAATTGCAATTGGATCTGGTTTTGCCTTGTTGGGTGCTGTGAGTACATTAAAGTCCTTCAATTATGAAATTTGGAAGAACCTGAAGTTCATTTTATAACCACGTGAGAGCAGTGTTGGGTCAAAAACTGTAGTTAAGTGAGGCCAATGTGTATACCATTGTTCTTAAAACTATGCAATGCTATCTCTTAGGGGGCGTTCGCATGTGACATGATACTTCTCTACATGATGAACACAAGCTCCTTTTACCGCGAGAGGAAATTTGAAATCATAAACTTCAAGTAAGACCTGTGATTCATGATACAGCATTATATTTTGTTCACGTCGTCGGTGGCTGTGGCTAAACACCATCACTGTCACACCTCCACAGGAAAGAAAAGGCTAAACACAAGGATGGGAAAGTGAGCCATCGGGATCGGAAGCACAGGAAACAGGCCGACACACTAGGGGAACACAACAAGGTGGAGGAGAAAGAGGTGATGGAGGACAACCGGTCTTCGACAGAGAAGCAAGGACCCACCATTCCACGTAACACCGGCCAGCGATACGCTGTAGTCCTCTCTCCCTCCAGTGGCGAACCAAGACACATCACCTTCGCTCCCAAATATTAACAAGTTTAATTGGCAGAGCAGACACCCAGATCAACCGACACTGGTCTCCTAGGTCACGTCACAATGCTTTTCAAAACATTGTCCCATCAGCCTGCTCACCAACGTTAGTCGTGTGTGATCTGATGTGGATACTGGGATTATTATAACTGGGGGCTTGTTGGATATACCAGTACTGTTAGAATGGTCAAGCACTGAGCTCCAGATTCATTCATTCACACATTATATAATTAAGTGTTTATCAATTCAGTCTATGTACTAAAATATGTTAAATTATTTATGAGCAGATCATTTAAAAACAAAAACCACTGATAATCTGTGTTCCAACACCCCCATTACCCATTTGTACGTTGAAGATAGGCCTACGTTAGGCCGAATATCAGTAACTAGTGACTGTTGGATAGGCTATTCTCTTTAATCGGTTGTGAACCACAGCTTTCATGCCACTTGAAATTATTGTTAAGGGTCCAAAGAAATATTTAAAAAGTTTGTGGTTAGTGATGTAATAATTTAACCTAATCTGAATAAAGAATGACAATGTTTTCCTGCATTTGTTCATGTTATTTGGAAGTATTTTAACTGATGAAATAAAGAACATGCATTCAGGGTTATTAGGTATTTATTTTTTTACAAATCAGTCAGATTGTAGGCAAACCCACTGTCCCTGCCAACACATAATTAACACATTTAGAAATTCAAATAATCTTAATTTAGACATAATCTAAGCATTAAACAATCTAACAGGATAACAACTACTTCAGCCATTATCCAACTACGGGATGGTTTTACAAACAGACAAGTTAATTTTGTTAAAAGTCATTCTCTCACTGCCTAGTTGGTCGCAGGGGGAATGACATAACAGTTATTGTGTTTACTAACTGATACCCATTGTACGAAAAGTTCATGGGGGGGGGGCCTCTAGGTCTGTCATTATTTGTCTATTTACAAACAGCAGGACAGACTCGCGTGTTAATTAGAGCTAATTTAGTTTATGTCGGAAAGCTCACTTCAGTATACATGCACCATTCCGTAGAGAAACGTCCAAAATAGGACATAAGTAAAAAGACCCCCGACAAGGCCGCCCGTGAAGAGCAAACGTCTGGATTTGAAGCACTTGTTCCACCGACGCCCTGCCTTCAGGATGAGCAGCAAGGAGAGGAGAAACGAGGCGAGGAAGTAGAAGATGAACCCGTATAGTCCCGTCAGTCCGAGGATTCCCGCTGTTGCTCCGGATAGAGCAGATACAGATGTCCTACAGTAGTCCAGCACGGCAGCGTTGCCCCTCACGGCAATTTCACTGATGAACTGCGGTCCTTCGCGCTTGGCCACAATTGACGCCATCGCAGATCTCCAAATTCTCTTCAGAAATGTATTGCTGTAAAGTAAGCAAACCACCAGGAGTCGATACGTGAATAATAGCCAAACTGGAAGACAGGATTACAACGTCGTAAACTGGATGATCTGACAGATACAGAGAGAAAAATAAACCGATTCACATAGACAAGAAAACTAATTTGCTCAACTCAAATTGAAAAGGGAACAGTGGGCCTATGCTGCTACAACCATAACCGATGGCCATCTGGAATAAACGTAAATTTAAGGACATGGGCGACACCTGTATCACAAATGTATAATCATATGCTAACTTGCTTACGTGAGAGTCGTGAATTATACATGTATTAAATGTCTACTTAGGGCTAACGTTCTAACGTACGTTAGCTCGATGCAGCTAAACGTGCACAGCTTCTCACCTGACACAAATACAACTGGAAGTCACGACGATGACTAAACTTCAGAGGACGCTTTCACAGGATCATCATCTGAGGACGTGTCTTAATGTACAGATAGTGAGCGATTACGTGAATTAAACCTTAGAGAATTAACCAGTCAACCCCTAGCTGAAAAAAGACAGTGCTAAATACTTGTCAGCCATGGTCCTTCTTCGTAATGCATCTCGGGAATACAGTGACGTCACGTCGGTAGACGATGGTTTGCCTTTTGTCTTGTATGTGGAATTAAATGTGTTTCAGTTATTTTATAGTTTAAATGATATGCTTTGTTACGTTAAAAAACGTTATATATGGCTATTTGTTATTGTATTGGTACAAGATGAAATGACGAATGAATAATGCTGACATATAATATAAGATCCGCTAGAGTATTAATGTCAGGCACTAATAAAAAGATGCACTGATATCATGTAGTCATCACGAATATCTCAAACAAAAACACACTTATTTAGTAAAAATAAAAAAATAATAATGCCAACTTCAGAATCTCACGTCAAAGTAACCTTTGCACCTTGTACCGTAACCCTACTGGGCCAAATTTATGAGCCATTCACAACACTGAAACACAATGGGTAAATATGTTTTGGGTATAGATATAGGGACTACATCGATTAAAGTTGTGTTACTAGAAGAGAGGTCCAAAACAATTGCCGCACGTTACTCTTTGCCGACTGCTGCAGACCTCGTCGTCAGTAGTGGATTACAGGTAAACAAAAGCATACCCTCCAGACATCCATTTTTCCAGTTGTATGTCTAGTATGAGCTGTTAATAAATGTATTTGCGTTTCACAGACCCACGAGCAGGAGACTGGCACAATAATATCAACTCTTAACAACTGCGTCGCCCTTTTGCCCAGAGAAAAACTTCTCAATGTCAGCAGAATAGGGGTTTCAGGACAAATGCATGGCGTTTTATTCTGGAAATCAAAGACTGGTAAGAAATGTTAGTCTTTTTTAGTGTGGTTGCAAAGCAAGCCACACTATTGTTCTTGGTTATTTAAAGAGCCAGTGAACCCACTGTTTCCGCTGGAATTCGAACACTATCGTGATTATGAAATTGAAAGAAAATACGCTTTGGGTTGAGTTTTAGGAAAGGGGAGGGGGGGGGGGTCGTGTCGTCCCCATGGTTACGACCCACGCCAATTTTGTAATACTTTTTTTATACCGTCGTTGTGTATGAGCGTTATAATGAGCGATGTTGTACATGGAATGCGCCACACAACGTAGCGTAAAACTATAGGTGTCCGGGTTAACCTCACTCGGGCATAAACTAAACCGCTGCTCAGACGGAGCTTCACCATCCACAAACACCGTGGCGTTATACTAGTGTCCGAAAAGCTCAACTTTGTCCAGGACGCCGCAGTCAACCGCTGCCTAGACAGAGCTCCACACATCTAGGTCATATCTAGGCATGTGTCACATCTAGACACATACCTAGACACATATCCACGCACACCGTGCCGCCCCCGCCCCTTGGTCGTGACGCCTCGGAACTCAGACTTCACGAAAAGAACGCCACCTGCGTGCGCAGCAGAGTGGAACGTTCACAGTGTTTGGAGGAGAATGGCAAAAACATAGGCTTTTACCCATTTTTTCACATTTCAGTAACAGTGATAAAATGGCATAGATTACTATGTTGACGATCATATAATTACCACGTAAAAAAAAAAAAGGGTTTGGGTTCAGTGATTCTTTATATATCTCGTACAGTTGTTGCGTTATTTAACACACCCATTTTCAATATGCTTTGCATCATTTTCAGTTACAAACGCTATTATTTACTGAAAATATTATCCTTGTCTGCATGATCAACTCTTAGTAATCAATTGAATAATCTAACAGCTATAATTTAATATTAAATAAATTATATTAGTCTTATTTTGATTCACTATAGGTAGTAATGTAGGTAAATAAGTTAATAAAGTAGAAACATTACTTTTATTTATATTTTATTGTGAAGGAAATGGAAACATGTTGGCACTTCCTTTTCTGCTTCACAGGCTGTGATTGGCAGAACAGAGACTTCTTCGTGGTTAAGGACACCACTCAGTTGGTCACCTGGCAGGATGGCCGCTGCAGCAGTCACTTCCTGTCCTCGCTTCCAACACCAGACTCACATCTGACTGTGGCCACAGGATTCGGCTGTGCCACCATCTTCTGGTACTTGAGAAATAGGTCAGCTTGCTCACACGGTTCAGTGTGGTTGATCTCAATCAAGTCCAAAATGGTTGGACTGCAACTAATGATCATTCGCATTGTCCATAACTCATCATTTCATAGTCTGAATACTAGAAAATTACATTACATTTATTTAGGAGATGCTTTTGTCCAAAGCGACTTACAGTTAGTGCATTCAACAATGAAGGTTGTTCATTGTTGACTGGCACAACTCAGCGCACTGCATTGAAGAGTGTTCAATGAAAATCAATCTAATATGTGGATTTCTTTAATATATTGGCGCTATCTTATTCACATCCTCATGTTCTCCGGAAATGTGTTGTTTTGAATGCAGGCCGGAGTTCCTCTCTGACTTCAGTGTGGCCGGGACCATCCAGGACTATGTGGTGTCCATGCTGTGTGGCTTGGAAAGGTGTGTGATGACCCCTCACAACGCGGCCAGCTGGGGATACTTCAACACCACCACCAGCCAGTGGAACACAGAAATGTATGTTTGTTTTAGTGTTTTTGCATGGTGTGGGTGAATTTGCGAATTTGCATGGCGTTGGTTTTTGTTTGTCAAATGTAAAAAAACGAATGCATGAATCCGGTAATTGGTGTACAACATATGCTCTGTTTTTAACAGCAACTGCTTTACATATATATGCATATATATATGCATATCTACACACATACTTACTTACATACTGTACACACACACACACACACACACACACACACATTGAAATCACGGTGCCTGTGTGAGGTGTGCAGAATAACGGGCCTGTGGTGTGTGTGCCTTCTGTGTGGGCATGCTACAGTCTATCGGAGGCGGGCTTCCCTCTGGTCCTGCTCCCTGAGTGTGTGGTGGCGGGTTGCAGGGCAGGGCACACTGTATCTGACTGGCATGGCATCCCTGCCCACACGCCAGTAGGAGCTGCCCTGGGGGACTTCCAGTGCTCTGTCTACCACTGCATGGCTTCTCAGACAGATGCAGGTAAACAGCACCCCGAGGATGTCACCCCGTTTCCTCACCGGTCGTGATTTAGCAGATGCCTTTATCCAAAGCCGCTTAAAGTGAATTTTAGGTACGGGTCATCAGCAGTTATGGGGTTAGGTATTTTGCTCAAGGAGACATTGGGGGTTTGAATCCAGCACCTTTTAACTGGGAGTCCAAAACAGACAGGGGGTGATAAGTTCTAGGTTTTTCTTATTTGCAACATCCCTAATAAAACTAAAAATCGATTTCTCCTCAGAAGAAGAATCGTGGGTCTAACAAACGACATACTACCGTGTGCATGATTGTCCAAAACACCATGATACGCCACGTTTGCCGTTCTGCTGCCTAGCTCCTCATCAATCCATCCTCACGATTAACGCCAACCATCTGCCTCGCTTTTGCCTTCAAATGCCTTTGTCCCTTTTTGAGTTTGAAGGAGATGTCCAGAGTTTGAGCTAACCGGATCATATGGTCTCTTTCTCCCCAGTGCTCAACATAGGCACCTCGGCCCAGCTGACCTATGCGATGCCGGGGGGTTTCAGGCCTCCGGATGCCCCTGAGTCTGGCTCCCCCATCTCGTATTTCCCTTACTTCGATGAATCCTACCTGGCAGTGGCAGCGTCGCTTAATGGTGGCAACGCCCTGGCCACGTTTGTGGGGATGCTCCGTTCATGGATGAAGGACCTTGGTGTGTGTGTGTGTGTGTGTGTGTGTGTTATTATTTGGTGGATTTGTTTTTCACCCTATACAAATGTCCCGTGTGTAACCTTCATCCTCCGTCGTCTGCAGGCGTGGAGGTCCGCGGCGGTGACTCCTCGCTGTACAACACGCTGATTGGCTGCGCCCTGAGCCAGCCGCACAGCGACCTGGCGGTGAGCCCCACCCTGCTGGGCGAGAGACACCACCCACAGCTCCGGGGCACCGTGGCCAACGCCGCCGCTGGCAACCTCTCCCTGGGTCACGTGACCCGGGCGCTGTGCCGCGGCGTCATGGACAACCTGACCTCCATGATGCCTGCGGCGCTCCTGCAGGAGGCGGGGGTGAGGCGGGTGATGGGCTGCGGCAACGCGCTCTCCCGTAACCCGGTGCTCAGGGAGGAGGCGGAGAGGGCCTTCCCCCTGCCTGTGGAGTACGGCAAGACCGCCGACTCAGCCGTGGGTGCGGCCATGGTCGTGTGTGATCGACTCTGAATAAGGTTAAACTGCGGCCTGTTTGAAGATGAATGGTGGATCTATATTAAAAATGTTGATGAAAGAAATGCTGTTTTGCTTGTTAGTTAGGATTTGATACATCAGCGCTTGGATAAAGGGAAGGTACATGGACCAGTAGGCAGTGTCCTGCAAAGTTATTGATATGGTATGGTGAACTATTGGCTACAATTGTTGATTTCTGGCCTTCGAGTCAATGATGTTGCCATGTCCTTCTCTACTTCTTAACCCTTTCTAGTTTTCTACCACTCCCTGTTTCTCACAGACTTATCCTTGAGTCAGGTCCTTATAGTTGGGGCGTTCTGAGTATGCCTCATTCCACTGCAGCATTACTTTTCTTTGATAGTCCTGCAAAGCAAATCTCATGGACATTAAGCCCAGAATGTGATGGTATGTTTGTGTCAGAAGGCAGGAGATCTCAAACTAATTCACTAACCCTTCAAATGCTTTCTATTCAGTTGTTTAAACTACTCTACTCTCTCTTTCTGTAATTGAGGTGTGGTGTGAAATCGGCAAACGTTTCATGCAATCCTGATTTGGATATAGTATTTTATTTACCTCCTTTAGTTGTACTTGATGTAAAATCTGCTAGGCTATCCCTTACCCTTTCCAACCTAAACCTATACACTGCATCTCTCCATCAAGCTTGCTAAGTAGTATTTGTGTTTCCATCTATGTCGATTTTTAAAGGTTAGAGATGTGATTATGCAAATGTGAAAATGTGATACATATAAAATTGCAATAATTCAGTTTAATGTTTACATAATGATTATTTTCATCATGTTGTATGTTAACCTCAAACTACACAATGAGAGTGTTAGAGAATGAATAGTACATATATGGAGGAATATGGAATGTTAAGAAATATGTGAACATCTTTTAGCACATTGTACTTGTGTTATCAATAATGCCAATATGTATCCTACTGCATCAGTATTTGCTTGAATCTGTAAGAGTTTTAATAAAATAAATGAGTTTTCCTCCGGATCATTATTTGTTGTGATCAAAATGTTTTGCCAATAACAAAAACTATTTCAGTTCAATGATACTGCACTTTGAAAATACCATTACAATTTATCTCCACAATGTAAAACCGTCTGCTCTTTGAACTGCTGGCTAAAACAATATTAGTCGTCATACTTAATCATCATGAATATTACTGTAATAAGAGTAGTATATGTATTCTTGAACAGAAAAATGATGTATGGATTGAACAAACCAACTCTGGGTTACAATATAAACCAGAGTGTTAACCTTGTTTTTTGCACCGGAAATCAACCAGGAAATCTGCTTGTCAAGCACGCCTTCCTCACAAGCTGAAACACCACAAACCCTTACTAACCAGAATCTCCAAACTGACAACATGTCTCTTCTACACAGCAAGCTGTCCAATGTAATTTTCAAAGGAGGGAACTAAAAGTGAATTGGACATGAATGCACCGACTGGCAATAATATTCAACAAGGTAAAAGTCTTCATATGAAACCCTTTGTAAAGAACATATCTTTGATAAAAAAAAGGGCACTATAAACACTTATGCCTAACTCAATAATAAGCACAATGCTAATCATTTTACATTCGTAATGTTTTTATTGTCTATAGGCCTATGTGTATTAATTACATTGTATGTTGTCTTCTGTTCTTATTGTTTTAATCCACCTGCCTTAAATTGCCCCATGAGGGACAAATAAGGTATTTGAATTGAATTAATACTGTACATACAGTATATCATAGCAATAGTAATTTACAGCATATAATCAATATAGTATAATAGAAGTACTGTATAATGTACTTCTATTTTTATCGTGTATACTAAAATTATAATACAGTTAATGTAGTATGCTGTAGGCCAAATATTCAACTCCATTGGGCAATTTGTGAAGAAATCTTTGCTGTCTCATCTGTTCTGCTGATTTATCAATACAGCATAGTAATAGTAACCGCATCCATTACAGCACTCAGACTTTGGGTAATGGAGGCTGATGCCCTCTGGAGACAGCAACATTATCCACCATCCCCTTCCTCTTCTTTTAAATCCAATCACCAAGACATAGGAGGGTCAGAGGGTAGGGTGAAACCCCACCCTTAACCAGATCAGTGTTGAGGGTGGAGTCACATCCTTCTGGGTTGGTTGTTGTTATTGGTGTGGGGATCGGTGGATTGACTCTATTGGGGGTTATTTGAACGTGGAAAGCCAAGTTGTGCGGGGAGATGTAGGGATTTGGCTGGGGGATTACAACTTGTGAGTAAAACTGTATTTTATTCATTTGTATACACATTCCTTTATCATTAGCTGTGTTGTCATAACTTGATGTGCTTCCTCTATGAAGTCATTGTTTTTGTGAAAGAAGGTCAAAATGTCCAATGTGGTTGTTCTCCTGGTGGACTGCATCTCCGTGAACAGTGTCATTTGCGACATATCACATGAAACCGAAGATGTATACTGCATAGTGAGCGGTGACATTTTGTCATTATTTCAGTCTTGAGGTTGTTATTGTGTACTATTGTGTGAGAAAATAGCACAAACACAGTAAAACATAATGGTGTTTATGATGATTATGCTTTCAGGCTTTCAAATCCTGTCAAGATTGGTAATGGCGTTATTCCACTTAGTACAGGGCTGCAAAGCTCATGGGAATTTAGAAGCAAATCGTTAACGCTAACCCTAACCAAAATAGGCTCATTAATTAAACAGCAGCGCATATACCTTGATACCGCATGCGGTTCTATAACACACTTCCCTTATGTTAAAGATATTAGATATTAGATTATAGATTATATAGGAATTTCATGCTTACTTTTATTACACATTTTGTTGGTGGTTGGCATGGTGATGCGAAACAGTAAAGAGTCATTGGAACGAGACATTTGGTTATGGTTGGGAGCCACATGTTCATGTGATGGTCGAAACGTCTTTCAATTCCCACTTGAGTCACCCCTTCCTCATTCTAGTCAGGTGGAGAAAAACCAAGAACATGTGGCAACCAGACATTCATTTTCAATTTCGTCAGGTTGATTATGTGTATGAAAACACATAAAAACACATGTTGATTGTAAACAAGGTCAGCGCAGCCAGCTTTGAAAGGAAACTCAGCAATAGCAAAAAAAATATATCCACTTCTTACATGCTCTTCTAAATCGTCTTTGAAACTGAGGAGCCTTTGTTTGTTTTGTTGATGACTCAAACTTGAATGAATGTGATGTTTCTTCTGCCATGGGTTACTTCTGCTAAATAAACCTCGTTGTTACTCATTTGGCGTTAAAAAACAACACAAAAACAGTCACATGTCACATGTGGCTCCCCGGGGTATTTCTAGAAAATTAGGAACTAAACACAAGTCATCCCTCCCCTTTCTTTATGTGCTGATGTGCCATTTAACCATGAAAATAAGGCTCTCACCTTTTGTACATGACTTTCAGGCAGTAGACTGAGAGACAGAGAGACTGAGAGACAGAGAGACTGAGAGACGGAGAGAGAGACACAGACAGAGAGAGAGACATGGACAGGACAAAGAGCCCAGCGGGGAAGTCGTCTGGCTTCTCCCTGGAGTGGGACCCCCGGACGAGTGAGGGGAGAACACTGGACAATGAGAAAGCCAAGAGGAGCCAGGGTGGGCATGGGGCCCCGGCCCCCATGGACACCAACTACCATGAGGAAATAGAGCCGCCAAAGCCCATGGTCAGGATTAACTTTGAAAACGTCAGGTGAGACACGCTGAGACACTCTGTGACATGCTGAGACACTCTGTGACACGCTGAGACACTCTAAGACACGCTGAGACACTCTGAGACACTCTAAGACACGCTGAGACACTCTGAGACACTGTGAGACACTCTGAGACACTCTAAGACATGCTGAGACACTCTGAGACACTGTGAGACACGCTGAGACACTCTAAGACACGCTGAGACACTCTGAGACACTGTGAGACACGCTGAGACACTCTAAGACACGCTGAGACACTCTGAGACACTGTGAGACACGCTGAGACACTCTAAGACACGCTGAGACACTCTGAGACACTCTGAGACACGCTGAGACACGCTGAGACATGCTGAGACACTCTGAGACACTCTGAGACACTCTAAGACACGCTGAGACACTGTGAGACACGCTGAGACACTCTAAGACACGCTGAGACACTGTGAGACACGCTGAGACACTCTAAGGCACGCTGAGACACTCTGAGACACGCTGAGACACGCTGAGACATGCTGAGACACTCTGAGACACTCTGAGACACGCTGAGACATGCTGAGACACTCTGTGACACTCTGAGAGCTTTACTGTGATCTGCTCTTTTCCTTCCTCTTCTTCCATTACTGTTATTGTTATTAACAGAGGCAAGCATGAGACTCCATTAGTCAGAATCAGATGTCATTTATGGCCAAGGTCAACCGTACAAGAAATGTGTTTTGATACGTTGGTGCAATGGATACAAGATACAGATTGGATACAAGAGTAATAAAATTGATTTTAGCAGGATTTACAACATGTTCTAAACATTTCTAAAGTATGAAATGTCGGTATGTATATTCAAGCTTATTAAGATATGATGTGGGAAATAGAACCCTGAACATCATTCAGAGTGTCTCCATATAGATGTTGATAGATTTTTTTTCTTTAGCGAGCTCCTGCAAATAGACCAGAGAGGCATGAGGACGTTAAACACGGAGCAGCTGTTTGAGGCGGCGGCGAAGGGTGACGTCATGATGCTGGACGGTCTGCATCAGTACCTGCACAACAGCCAGAGGAAACTCAGCGACTCAACATGTGAGCTGCGTTCGCCGTCGCTCACACACAGAAGAGACACAACAATCATTCGTCATGTGACCTGATTCTGTGATGATGATGACGATGATAATGATGGTGATGAGGATGAGGATGAGAATGAAGACAAGATGATGACGATCAGGAGGATGATGAGGATAATGATGAGGATAATGATGAGGACGACGACGACAACAATGATGATGATGATGACAATAACGATGATGATGATGGGTGATGATGAACATCGGATATCATACTATCCGGTGTTGTTTTCGCAGACGCGTCCCATGGTAAGAATGCGCTGATGAAGGCGCTGTTGAACCTGCGAGACGGGAAGAACAAAGCGGTGGAGTATCTCGTGGAGATCTCCGACAGGATGGGAGACGTCAAGGTCTTCGTGAACGCGGCCTACACAGACGTCTACTACGAAGGTAAGGTCACATAGGATGGGATGGCGTGAGCTTGATCTCAGTTTAAACCTATTTCATCTCAAAAGAGAGAGAGAGAGAGAGAGAGAGAGAGAGAGAGAGAGAGAGAGAGAGAGATAGAGAGAGAGAGACAGATAGACAGACAGACAGACGGAGGGAACATTAACTAGAACACCTTTGTGTTATACTTCCCTCTATCTATTGCCCTGACTTTCTTTATTTGTACAAATCCGACAAATATCCACTACAGGCGGTTGCAAAGAAGGATATAGTATACATAGTAATTACCACTCATTGATTGTGTTCTGTCACTGTGTCCTGTGAATGGGAACAGGCCATACTTCTCTGCACATCGCCATTGAGAGGAGAAGCATGCATTACATCCAGCTGTTGGTCAGTAAAGGTGCAAATGTCCACGCCAGAGCCGTTGGCAAATTCTTCCAGCAACAAAAGGGGCCAAGCTTCTATTTTGGTGAGTGACTCCCTGTAGCAGATGCTGTGAATGCTTTATTGCGTGTGCACCCACCCGCTCACACATATTTCTCACTATGTCATTATAAAACGAACAACCAAATCAAGCAGTTGAGAAGATGTGCATCTGACACAACAACACACACAATTAGTTATTTGTATATATATTGTAACATTTGAGAGACATGTTCGTTTGGGGACATTTAATATATTTGGTATAGGCCAACTTAATATATTGTAGGCTATATAATATATATACAGACAGAACACAGTTATATTTCACTTCGGTCACTATCATGACTGATCTCCTTCGCTTCCAGCAAAGCGCTTCTTTTTTCAGATTCGGATCTTCGGATCTCGTTCATTCAAATGAACAAATCTTTTCGAGTCGGATCGTTCATTTGTGCATAGAAATAATGCGTGTCATATACGGTAGTCTAATGCGCTTGCGCATATACTGGGTGATACACGGTAACACAGTGAAGACGTACTTTAAAATTTGTTTTTAAGCAGACAAGTAGTCAAACAGTACACGATACAGCCAACATTCTCATTCTCATAATCAATCACCGTAATTAGGTTTATTTTGGCACATGAAGAACCAATGTGTCTGAGGATCTACTTTAGTACACACATTTAAACACCACATAGAAAAAGGGTCCCTATAAAGTGATGAGCATGCGCAAAACCAAGAACGAACTGAACGATCCACTCACAGATACGGATCGTACGTACCGGATCATAAAAGTAATACGCATGTGCAAATCGAAGAACAAATAAACGAAATGAACGATCCACTTGCAGATACAAATCATTATACGTACCGGATCGCACAAAAGATTCGTTCTTTTTGAACGAATCGTTCATGAATCACACATCACTACTGCAAACATCAGGTTTCGCCGTCGCCTTCGTTGGCCACGCCTTCTGGGACATGTCTCGCGTCTTTATTTATCTCGCTGGTGGGGGCTCGTGCCTTTTTATCTAGGGCAGATGGGCGCCCACTTCCTTTTTCCTGCGAGGTCACAGATGTAAAGTAATGTGTACAGTGGAATCTGCTGCTGACCACAACTTGCATTACAAACTGTGTAGGCCTAATGTAAAGCATTTCCATCTTCTACTCATCCAGTGAATAAATAAATCCATAAAAGAAACCACACTGAAAGTCGTAATGTATAACTGGCTGTGCAACTGTATGACGCGAGGTAGCGTTGCTAAGCTGGCTTGGTTGCGAGGGGGAGTGTCTGGAGTACGATTCTTGAAAACAAAGAGAGAGGTACGGGCTGGACAGCATTTTTTATTTGCAGAATATATCAGTTATAGGAGGTGATTTCATTTATAACATTATTGAAATAACTAGCGGTCAGCATTGACTACAGATATGTCCAGGTTATTTTAAGCTACTTGCTAGTTGAAATTGTACATATTGCAACTTTAAGGAGAGAGAGAGAAGTCACTCTCCTCCATTTCGTTTATGTACAGAATGCATTTTATTTGTTTATTAAGCTTATTGCAGTCATGGTTGCACTACCACTAGCAGGTTTCACCAGCGAGACTCTCTCTCTCTCTCTCTCTCTCTCTCTCTCTCTCTCTCTCTCTCTCTCTCTCTCTCTCTCTCTCTCTCTCTCTCTCTCTCTCTCTCTCTCTCTCTCTCTGTTCTCCCCCCCCCCCCCACCCTCCCTCCCTCCCCTGGTCATTCCCCACCACAGGGGAGCTGCCTCTGTCCCTGGCTGCCTGCACCAACCAGCCGGCCGTGGTGGACTACCTGATGGAGAACGAGCACCAGCCGGCGGACGTCAGCGTGAAGGACTCCCAGGGGAACACGGTGCTGCACGCCCTGGTGCTGGTGGCCGACAACAGCCCGGAGAACACCAAGTTCATCACGGCCATGTACGACCACATCCTCACCGCCACGGCGCGCCTCCACCCAAAGATGAAGCTGGAGGACATGGTGAACCTGCGTGGCCTAACGCCCATCAAGCTGGCCGCCAAGACGGGCAAGATCGATGTAAGTGTCGGCACCACCCAATGTCCAGTGTAGTGAAGGAACACCGTCCACCGTTCCTGTGGATTTGGTTTCAACCCCAACCCCTTTTTAGCTTTTTAGACACATTCTGCATCGGGAGTTCCAGAGCGGCCCCACCAAACATCTGTCCCGCAAGTTCACAGAGTGGGTGTACGGGCCGGTCCACTCCTCTCTGTACGACCTTGCCTACCTGGACTCCTGCCAAGATGAGTCGGTGCTGGAGATCCTGGTCTACGGAAGTGACATTCCAGTAAGGCCCAAAACCACCAAACGTCCTGGCTGAATGCTGCTCAGGATCAGATAGAAATGTACACATACCTGTGACATATACATAGTATAAATAGTAAATCAATGCTGCTACGGTATTTACTGTTTAGTCATAGAGCAGATGCTTTTATCCAAAGGGACCCCCGTTGAATTAAGATAAATATGTTAAAGAGCAAATGGGGGGGGGGGGGGGGGGGGGGTTAGTCATCTTGGCCCGGCACCGTGTACATAAACGGTGAATATCTGGTTTGTTCGTCCTTCAGAACCGCCACGAAATGCTGACCATCGAGCCACTGAGCAAACTGCTGGACGAGAAGTGGTCCAGGTTCGCCCGGTACATCTTCGTCTTTTACTTCCTGTTCTACCTGGTCTACCTCTTCGTCTTCACCTTCATCGCCTACAACAAGAAGGGGGACAAGGTAGCCTTTAACCCCCGTACCCCTCTGTTATCAATTATCAACTCTATGCAAACAAGACACCGTCCGAGCTATCATTTCCTCTGGAAAACTCAAAAGGTGCATGTTTTCGATTTGCCCACTCATCTGTCTCTGCTATTTACTATGACAAATTGTTATTTAGTAAGCCGACACCTGTATCCAATTGTGTACAGTGTTATTATTTGTTCAGACATGTCGTTAAGCAGCAGGTTCAGGGTTAGCATTTTGCTCAGGATACCTATTGGACCCTCTCTCCCTGTCTCTCTTCTACCTCTTAGCCCCCATTTCCCATTGAGCACACCACAGAGGGCTACATGTACCTTTCAGCTCAGCTGTTTACGGCCGTGTCATCTGTCTACTTCTTCATCAGAGGGGTATACCACTCAAAGCTACTAGTCCATCAATGTAGTCAAATCAATGCAGAGCCTTGATTTCAGCAACACGATTAAGTGTTGTTGTTTTTTCAGGTTGTGATTCGTGTGATTGATGTATGTGTCTTCTATCTCCCTGATTCTCTAGATTTGCGATGTGAAGAGCAAGGGCCCGAGGCTACACTCGTTGCTGATCGATGGATACTTTGAGCTTCTGTTGTACGTTTTCATACTTCTTTGGATCCGGATGAGGGGGAATTGGAGCCAGGCTGTTACTATACATTGTAGCACGTTCAACGCTGCTACAGGGTTCATTCGTGGAAGGAAACGCACTCGAACGAGGAAAAACACTCTGTAGTCCTTATTTCGTCACCGCCGCCACCGAGGGCCAAAACCACAGCATTCAAACTATCTCAGATTCGCAGAGGAACGATCTTAGAAATTGATGATCAGAGACTCCTGTCTCTGGCATAGCCGGCCCCCAGTCTCCCTGTGGGGGTGACTGGGCCTCCTCCTTAGCCTGGAGACCATCGTGATCACGTGACCTCACATTCTGGTGCACTACACGGACCATTCTGGACCTCTAGCAGCTCATATCGACTACGGTGGGCGGGAGTACTTGACAGACAAACTCCTTCAGCCAATCATCCTAACAATCCAGTTGGAAGAATGGAAATAACTAATAATGTGGCCGCCCACATAGATTCCTGAAATTAGAATGTAATCTGGGCCAATCAGGGACTGTGTCATAGTTGATGTCGTAACCCGGCCGATCGCGGTCTGCTTCGTGGTTGGAAAATACGTTATTTCCGTTCTAGAGGTCCAGACGGATCCGTGCAGTGAAAAAAGAATGTGAGATCATGTGATCAGGATGGTCTCCAGGCTACCTTAACTTTGCGGACGGGAATCTTATACTAATATTAGTAATAATAGTATAAGATATTACTAAGATTATAAGGAATGGATCCTGCTTTACTGCAGCCGGTTGGTGGAAACGTATGAAGGGAGCAAATGCATGTATCTAGTATTTCAAGTATTAATTGTTAGTTATGTTAGGGAGATTACACCAGTCTATTGGGATTTGATAACTGATCATTCTGTATTAGTGGTCACGTAAAGTCACACCTTATCAAACCAACCAAGACAACCTGGCATGTATTAATGAAACGACATTTTCAGAATTTGTCCCCGGAATCAGTTTTTGTCCAGCTGCCTTTCTCATTTCTACATGCAGAGGTCTTTGGGTGTCACAACCGTCCTGTTCCTGTGTCTCAGTCTTTTGCAGGCGGTGTGTTTCCTGATTACGACTGGCCTGTACATATGGGAACGGCAGGAGTACCTGGGCTTCCTGGTGAGCAGCCTGGCTCTGAGCTGGGTCAACCTGCTCTACTACTTCAGGGGGAACAAACACCTGGGGATCTACAGTGTCATGATTCAAAAGGTACCCATCACCCTAACTAAATAAGGTGAATACGGACATGGACGGGACTTGTGTGGTATTGTGGATGACTGGGATTTGATTCATATTACCAGTTACTGCTTTGTAGTCGTTCTGAATTTTGCAAGGCTTCTTGTTCAAGGATGCCTACCGGTCGACTGCGGACAATGCCGTTTGAACCCAGAACCGGTTCAGCTTGGAGTTAAACACCATAACCACTAGGTTGCGATACACAAGTTTATAAATTATATTTAAGAAATAATTTCAAAATAAATGATGGCTGATGAGATTAGATGCCGTCCAATATATAATGAATTACATGTGGTTTGCCTCTTTTTATTATATTGTGTTTGAAATCAGATTTGGGAAAATATCATTGTACAGTAATCTGCTGTCATACCTTGGATTACAAAGTGTCACCTCTTATGGTGGCCCTGGTTTGGATTGTTCATTGTGTGGAGTAGAATCCCATCGTGTCACTACCGCGCTTCAGAAGAAACCATGCCAGTGTCTCTCTCCTGTCTAGATGATCCTGGGAGATATCATGCGCTTCCTCTTCGTCTACATGGTCTTCCTCCTGGGGTTCTCAGCAGGTAAGCAAGTTCACATCAACATATGCATTAATCTAGTACACAGTGGGAGGTGATACTTACACGTTCACATGGTAGACTGGAGCTAAGAATAAAACGCAACTTGATTTGCTCATTTCTTTAATGCTTCAATTGACTCAAAATCGGTTTACAAAAGCGACAACGTTTTGTGTCTATTCACATACATTCAACCACGTTCCCCTTCCACTCCCCCCACAATCTCCTTCCTCCCACCTCCCTCTCTATCTCCTTCCATTCCCCTCCTTCCTCTCCCCTCACATTTCTCCTTCCTCTCCCCTCACGTTTCTCCCTCCACTCCCCTCATGTTTCTCCTTCCTCTCCCCTCACGTTTCTCCCTCCACTCCCCTCATGTTTCTCCTTCCTCTCCCCTCATGTTTTTCCTTCCTCTCCCCTCACCTTTCTCCCTCACTCCTCCCAGCGGTGGTGACTCTGCTCATAGAGCCGCCGGTCACCAACGCCACACAGAGCCGCAGCCTCTTCGAGCCACTGACGGGCGCGGAGGAGGATGGCTGCCAGAAGCCTACCTACCGGAACTTCACCTACACCACGCTGGAGCTCTTCAAGTTCACCATCGGCATGGGCGACCTGGAGTTCACAGAGCACTACAAGTACAAGGAGGTGTTCTATGTGCTGCTCATCTCCTACATCATCCTCACCTACATCCTGCTGCTCAACATGCTCATCGCCCTGATGAGCAGCACCGTGGAGAAGATCACCAAGGAGAGCACCAGCATCTGGCTGCTCCAGGTGGGTGAGGGAGAGAGAGGGACGGAGAGGGGGTGCGTAGAGAACCAGTCCCAAGTTTTCTGTCATTATCTCATATAATAGCAGTATCATGGTACACTACTTCCTCACAGGAATTTATTCTGATTGTTTGTTTCTGTGCTTGTTTGAGCCGAAAGCGTTGCTAGGGAATCGTTTAAATATCGTGTGGCGAAGCCTGCATCTTGCTGACGCGTCTGATCCATACCAGTCACAGAGGAGAAACAGCAGAACCCGGGCGTAGCAGAATCATCTACCGTTACGCCCTACAGGGTCCGACAAATTACCTGATTGACTCGGTAGCGGGGGTTGTTTCTGCCATTACCCGATTGATTCACCCTGTAAACAAACAAAAAATGACTATACAAGCGCAAAACAAATTAAGACCATGTGGATTTTCCATCAGTAGAGTGGTCCTGTTGTTGGTTCCTACATAACCATGAAGAGCAGATAGTCATAACACATGGTGGGGTCAAGCCGGTTGTTTGCTGGGAGAGTGAGACTTTATCTATGGGGTTTCTTGTTCTCCAGAGGGCCATCACCATCCTGGACCTGGAGAAGGGTCTGCCCAGCTGCCTGAGGAAGAGACTGCGGTCCGGGGTGGAGAAGGACCTGGGCTCCACTGCCTTCGGAGAGGACCTGCGCTGGTGCTTCAGGTCTGTCCTCTCCACCCACAACCTCTCACTCAGCGGATAGGTTGAATGAATGAATGGATGGGTGGATGGATGGATGAATGAATGAGTGGATGGGTGGATGTATGGATGAATTAATGAATGGAGGAATGACTGGGAGGATAGATTAATAAATGAATGAATGGATATATGTGTTTATACATTTATGAATGGATGAATGTTTCCTTCTATACTAATGGCTGAGATTAGTGGCAGTCCTGAAAAACGTATTTTGCTATATATATTGTCAGTTATTTGAAATTGAATAGGTTTATCTTGAATAAAAAAAATTGGGATATGCCGATATAACTGTAATGCCATGGATTTCTTTTATATAGTAGGCCTACACTAAATAAAAAGTAAAAGAAAGACTTAATTTTTTTCTCACTACCATCATCTGTGAACCAGACAAGTTATATTAATTCCTTTATCAAACAAATAACACATCAGAAATTTACAATAATTTGGCGTGAACTTAAACACTAATTATCTCGAGGGAACTGTGGGAGTGAAGTCATTGGAAATGTCATGCAGTGTCCGATACATCCGCCTTCCCCCGCAGCTGAGCTGATGTATAACAGGACTAACAGCAATTGGAGCATGTGTCCTCTTGTCGTCACAGAGTGGAGGAAGTCAACTGGAACAAATGGAAAAGCGACTTGGGCATAATCAATGAGGATCCGGGGAGCCGAGACAGGCTCGACCACTTCGCCTCAAACACCGCTTCGGAAACAGGTGTGGACGGGCAAATTAAAGTTTACGGATGAAGAAACATTTTGTTATTTCCGTTGTCTTGATGTTTCTTGCGCAGCACAGTCATTCTTAACTGTTCACATTACAATAAAAGGAACACAGTGCAATACTCTAATTTGTTCACAGGGGGTCGCTGGCGAAGCATATTTAGAGAAACGGGTAGAAGGCGATCGCGTAACACCCAACGTGGGCAACCATATTCCACAGAGATGAGACCGCTGGCCAGCACCAGTCCAGTCTGAAGACACCTCCCAAGGGCAGATGTCCCCTTACCGGCCCCTCCACCCTACATACGATATCCAGAGGCTGTTTCCCCATACACAGATAATTGTTTTTGTTTTGTTTGTTTTTTGTTTGCTTTTGAAACCTGGAAAATTTTAAGATCGTGCATTTGTGTAGAGAGAGAGAGAGAGAGAGAGAGAGAGAGAGAGAGAGAGAGAGAGAGAGAGAGAGAGAGAGAGAGAGAGAGAGAGAGAGAGAGAGAGAGAGAGCAGAGACTTTGCATGTCAATGCAAAGAAGGAAAAACATCACTGCCATAACTGATCCATGACTATCTGTTTGAAAGCCAAGTCAGTTGCAGCCGCAACATGATCCGGTTATCATCCTTCTTAACCAACCAAAAGCTGTTATGACGGACTGCCTGTATCTCTTTGAATCCTTTGTAGAGCAATATCATCCCCAGCCCCCCCCCCCCCCTCCACGTACACACCGTTTATAAAGATCTCTCTCAGACAGACAGGTTCTTCTCCAGCCAAAGCCCTGCAGATTTACCAGCATGTGTGTCCGCTCTACTTCCTGTTTCCATTTGACAGTGTCAGGCAGCTGGATTAATGGTGTGAAAAAACACTAAAATAATGTGACGACATCATCACCCTCAGTGCAAAGTGCCAGCCACTGTAAATCTGGCCACACACACAAAACTCTATGTTGAATTCAACAATCTGAGGATTAATAGTAAATTAATACTCATAACATTCTTAACACCTACAGTGGAAATGCTTCGCTGATATTTCACCTTAAGTTTTGAGTTGTGGGTGCAGCATTGTTGAATTGAAAGAGGCATGACAACATTGAACCATAAATTAGAACTTTATTTTATTATTACAATATTACAAAAAGACTAGCACAACTCGCACACCCTTGCTTCTTACCGGCCCTACAGCATGACTCCAGGAAGGCTGCTGGACCTCCTTCCATTTCACAGCAATAGTACAAGAAACCAAGAGGAAAATAAGATTTAAATAACAAGCGAATCAAGTATTATAAATAGTCACAATTTCAAACTCAAGCTTTGAAAGTCAAGTGAAGGAAAACAAAACTAAAAACAAAAGAGGAGTTACAGCCCAGTAACTACACATTGCTCTAAAATATATAATTACAAAATATTACTCAATTTCTTGCTTTCCATAAGAAAGAATCTCTAAGTAATTGTTCCCTCTATTCAACATAAACTTCATTAAAAATAAAAACAACCGATGGAAAACCGCTGCTTCTGTGCATCATTGCCTTCATTTTTTTAAATTATTGTTTTCTTGTTTTTTACTTTATTTATTTAAACCATGCTTAGTTTTCAAAGGAAAGTCCAAGGACCAAATACTTAAGGCTTTATAAGGGCTGTCGAGGGAGGTCAACCGGACACACACACACACACACACACACACACACACACACACACACACACACACACACACACACACACACACACACACACACACACACACACACACACACACACACACACACACACACACACACACACTACGTGTTCAATCATTACAGAAGTTACAGTAGTCTAGTAGGTAAGCCAGTGTACAATAAAGCGAACAATCCATTTGCTGTTTCACTTTAACTCAGAAGTCCTCTCTCTCACCTCCAAGTGATCTTGCAAGTGATCAATTTGGTCTTTTCTCAAGAAAAAACAATCAGTAGCAAACAAGTCATAACTTAATCACATTTACTGCTGTGGTTTCCAACAAAGTCGTGGTTGAAACTATGGTTTGGTTTATGTTTGTTTTAATTGCTAAAGAGCTATGAGCAACGGTCCTTCTGCTCTTCATCATCGTCATCAATATCCCCGTCTCTATTCAAGTAGAACATTTCTTTTTAATATACGAGAAAAACTATCTGCAAAGAGATGGCACATCTTCAGAACAACATGTCATCGTTGACCTGACTTTGGCCATTTAAGATGTCAGTTAGTCATTTCTTTACTTTAAAATCAGTACTGAAAGAAAGCCTTTCACAATCATGTCGCCAAACCTCCATGTTAAACCGACAAACAGAAAGACGAAATGAAAACTAAGAGAAAACAAAAGAAAAAAAAGAATCAACAACACGAAGACCGACACCTGAATTGTGTGCAGCATTTTCAGCAGGACGGAGCCAAAGTGTGTCCACACGTTGGCCCTCCTGCTGTGTCTAGACTATGTACAAACAACCTGATTACACACGTTCTTAGCTGACAAGAGAGGAATAATGAACTTTGATCAGTGACCTGATTCAGCAACAGTCCTATTAGACAAATAAATAAGAAACACATACAAAAAAATTAAAGATCCAAACACTTTGTAAATGTGCATACAGCTAGCTTCTCCTGTTCTAACTTTGTAGTGTCTTGATGTTTGGCATTTGCACCAAAAACAAAAAACACACCCCCAAAAAAAATGTAAGTCAGTTATGCGCTGCCTTCAAAAGGAAGTCGCAGCCGTTACCAATCCGTTTAATCTTGAAGTCTCGTCGAGATTCGAGTGTGAACCAAGATGAATACTTTGGGAGGAGGGGGGAGAATTCCTGACATGACCCCGCTAACACAAACAAGATCATCATAGCAGACTAGGAAGTCTACGATCTTACGTGAGGGCCTCATTGAACAACACTTTAGGAGGTTCTGACACAGAAATAACTGAGGGTCCACGTATGCCGATAGACACGTTGTGATGATACAGTCGAGACGCTAGGAATGACAACAACCCCGTGCACAGGCTCACACACATGTACTCTCAGGGCTCTGTTTCCCTAGAATGCCTGTATAAAAAGCACTCACTACGAAGAAGAAAAATGAAAACAATTGATCACTTGCAAGATTAATTAACAAAAGAAAACTACTGCTTTTCCTTAAATATATGTATCCTGTTTTACAATATTAGCAATCATAGTTTAAGTTATGAATTTAGTTTCATTTCCACTCGTTTGCTTACCCCCCCTTTCCTTTTAAGACTAAACAAAAGGGCTTTCTCTCCTAGCTTGAGTAGACAAGGCCATAGCTTATCTGTACCCTGGATGTTGGAGGAGCATGGAGCAGCCATCTCCCAGCTCTGGGCCCACCCGGCTCATGGGAGGCCTGTGCATCTTGCCCATCAGGCCCAGATTGTGATCTCGTAAGTAGGGCGTCTGGAAATCCCCGCCCAAGTAATCGGCCGTTTGCATCAGATTAGTCTGGGCGGAGGGGGCCGAACCCGTTCCCAGTCGGTAATGGGCCCCCCCGGGGGGGCCGCAGTCAAGCACGGTGGTGGTGTTGGTGGAGGAGAGGGCCCCACCTGGGCCCGCTCCACCATGGAAGGGCAGGCCCAGGTCCTGGGAGCCGGAGCTATCGCTGTTGGGTGTGGGCAGGATGCTGCTGTTCCACATGCTGGGCTGGAAGTAGTGGGCGTTGCCATAGTGGGTCATGTGACAGGGCATGCCATTGCTGTTGTTGTTGTTGTTGTTGTTGTTGTTATGGAGGACCGGCGGGGAGGGTGTTGGCCGCTCCATGGGGGGTTTCAGACTGTAAGGCTGGCCCACACACACGTCGGGATGGGGGTAGCCCAAGCCCTTGCAAGAGAAGCCGGTGTCCCGGCCGGGCTGCGTGCAGGGGTGGCTCCCCCCGTTCTGCATGTGGGGCATGTGGGCCAATTGGTGCTGATTCCAGGAACGCAGTTTCTGCTGCTGTGCGCCGTTGTGGTGCAGGTGAGTCTGCTGGGGATGCATGTGCAGCTGGAGGTGGTGGGGCTTGATGTCGCCGTGATACACGGCCAGATGGTTCATGGCGGCCATGCCCTGGGGATGGTGGGTCGCCCCGCTGGCCTGCTCGGGAGGGGGTGCCACACAGCCGGACGGGGGGTACCCTGCGTGGTTGCCGTGCACCGACACCCGGGAACAGGCGTTGATGAGCAGGTTGCGGCTGATGGGGCTGGGGTTGGCGATCTGCCCCTCGCACATGGAGGTGGCGCCGGCGCCGTGGGCCCGGGCCTGGCAGAACTGGCTGATCTGGTGCACGATGGCGCTCAGGTCGGCCTGCTGGCCCTGGTGCAGGCCGGCAGCCATGGAGAGTGGAATGGTTGAGGTAGAGACGGTAACGTTGGGCGGTGCATCGCCTTCCGGGAGCTTCCTGGCCCCTTGCAGGCCGGGGGCCGGCTGCTGAAGGTGCTGCTGCTGCTGCGGGTGGAGCATGAGGGCGGGGGGAGGAGGGTGGCCCTGAGGGTGGCCCAGACCAGAGGGCTCGGCATGAGGTCTGGCCAGGCCCTGGGGGTGTTGGGCCATAGGAGGCGGGTGTCGGAGGCCCAGGCTCTGGGACAGCGCGTCGAGAGTCTGCGGGTGGGCCTGGGGAGGTAAGCTCTGCTGGGGCCGGGTCGGGCCCAGAGGAGGCTGGGGGTGGTGCTGGGCGTGGTGGGGGTGATGGTGGTGGAGGTGGTTTAAAGTGCTTGACGGAGCCCCTTGGTAGGGCCCCGTAGGGGGGTTCATGCCAGCGTCGGGTTGCAAGCGAGCGCGGCTGCCGTCAGAGTCCTTGAGCACGCCCTTGACCATGTGGCCCCGCACGACCGCCAGCAGGCCGCTCCTGGCCTGAGAGGGGGGGTAGGGACTGTAGCGCTGGCCCGACGTGTCCAGCCCGTTGACGGTGCGGCGCACGTGGTTCCTCTGGGGGACCTTGACGCTGTTGGGGAAGATCTTGATGGTGAGGGGGTGGTTGGCCACCTTCTTAGCATAGGCGTCCAATTCTGCAGGGGTTGGAAACTGAGCGGATCTCATCCTCTGTGTGGTGTCCCCTGGGGTGGAGAGAGGGAAGGAGGGTGGAACAGAGTGGGAGGGCACACTATGAGAGGCAGTTTAGTACAGGTGGAGGGCAGACCGGTGGATAAAGGTGAGAAGGCAGCAGAACGCTACCAGACGTGCTCTAAATGCCACATCCTTCGTACCTCTCAGGAACTCTGCTGAGAAACCCACACTAGCCCCCACCCTGCCAGCACAAAAAACACAAGCAGTTTTGCAATCGCTGTACAAAATCTCCCCCCTTCAAGTCTCTAATCCAATCCCATGGCGGTGTCTGTATCAGTACTCACTCCTAGAGGCCGGGACTTACGTAGCATCGGGGGCTAATGACAACAGCATAGCATCTGAGAGCGGATGGTTTTTACTGCCAGTTACTGAACAAAGGACAAAACAGAGCAAGGATGTAGCATGTGGCCCCACTGCTTGGAGAGAAATAATACAGGCAATGAAGGGGAGAGAGAGAGAGACATAAAAGATAGTGAGGGAGTTGGAGCGAGAGAGAGTGATAGATGGAGAGAGACAGATATAGAACGAGAGATGGAGAGAGAGAGCGAAGGTGAGGGAATGAGAATGTGAGAGACTGAGATGAGGGAGAAAGACAGAAAGAGAAAGACAGATAGAACGAGAGATGGAGAGAGATGGAGAGAGAGAGAGAGAGCGAGAATGAGAGAGAGCGATATAAGGAAGAAAGAGAGAGAGCGCTATAAGGGAGAAAGAGAGAGAGAGAAGACAACGTGATGGGAGCTCCCCCCAGCAGTGGTTAAGTGATCTGATAAAGTGTCTGGTCTGTGGCAACACCTCGCAGACCTCTGCGAGACAACGCTTACACCTATAGCGCCTCGGCTATATTTAACAGCGCATGTTTGACAAGGTGACAGGGATTACATGTGTGTAAGTGACGTTGTGGAAGAGGGCGCAAGGGGCGGAGGAGAGGAAGGGAGCGGGTGTTTCATTGAGTTTTGCCTAAGATGTGTTGATAACACAGCTGCTGGCTTGAGCATTAACACAGGATTGTGTTTTCACTTGTGTGTGCGTGCGTGAGTACCATTCTTTTTTTGTCTTCCGGAAAAACAATGCAAGTGGGTGATATTCACTTTAGAGAGCTGAGGTCCACTAAATGTTGTGATATGAGCTCCATCCCTCCGGTCTCTGTCTCGCTCTCCCTCTCTCCTGGCTGAGCCCTCTCGCCCGTCTCAGTAGCGCCGCCGCCTCAACTCTGGCCCAGCCGGCCTGACCTACTTCCACTGCAGCGCTGGGACAGACCTGGCTGTGCATGTGAGTGACTGTGTGTATGTTAGAGGGTCATTATATAGACGGCTTATTGGGCAGATATTCCCCCCTGCCAGTACACACACACACACACACACACACACACACACACACACACACACACCTATTAGTCAATAGAGACTAGAACCGTCCGTTGTCATTCAGTTGAAAACATGCTTTGCTCCACAAAGCACGCATGACCATATATGTCCATACGTAACCCCCAGCGGACCACGGGAGGAAGCCGTGGTTCTGAACCCGTCGCTCTGGACCGGACTCTCCAGGGTGTACGTGGCAGAGCGCTGGGCTGAACTATGACACCGTGGTACCCGGAGTTGTACCCACACTGACTAATTAAATCCCCTGCTTTATTTTGCGGGCGGAAAACAATGGGTAGCAATGAGCTGGGCCGGGGGAGAGGAGCGGTGGGGAGGGGTGGGGTGGGGTGGGGTGGGAGGGTGCACAGAGGGGTCTGCTGTGACTAACTGCTCAGCCTGCTGATGGCAGCCTCATTAATGCAGGGGTCTGGGCCAAGGCACTGGAGCTCACCAACCCTCCATCACTGAGCCCTAATGTCTCCCTCTGAATGCTATGCTAAGCACACACACACACACACACACACACACACACACACACACACACACACACACACACACACACACACACACACACACACACACACACACACACACACACACACACACACACACACACACACACACACACACGAGGACACGGCCACAGACACACGCAGGATGGCCCTCACCTGTCAAACCATGTAGTGATTAATGATAGGAGGGAAACTGGTGCCTAATTCTCTGACCCTGGGCCAAAGGGAATAAAAACACACCCCATATGTCCAATGATTCCCCTTGTTTATTGATTAAAACTAAGATAAAGTTTACCCTTATCATATATTGATGAAGCCATAGTTCTTCAATACATAGGGGCCAGACTCAATATAATACATGGATAACTTTTGCACATGCATCGCCTTAGAACATTACGCACAGATTAATCCCGAGTTGGCTCTATTTTCACTCGCAGAGACAAGGATAAATTTCTTTTTACTAAATGGACCTTTGAATGTTTAATGTAAAGCATTCACATGGAGGCAGCTCTGGGTAAACAATCTGTTCTGTTGTCTAGGAGAGTGCGAGCAGTGTCTATGAAAGCAGACCTGGCGCTATAGTCTTCCACCCTGATCCGGCCAGATTAGCCTGTGAGCTATAGCATCCAGGGAGGGTTAATGAGGACATGCAGGAAAGGTTCATAGGTTTACTGGGAACCTGCTAGCACAAGCTACAACAATATTATTTCTCCAGTCTCCGGCTAAGCACGATCCCTGGGAGGGAGGGAGGGGGAGAGGGAGGGAGGGAGGGAGGGAGATGGGAGCCTGGTCATGCTAATTACGCCACTGCAAGCTAGCTGGTGCGCGGTCAGCGGGCGCTAATTAGGGCTTTTCGTTTGGAACTACTGTTTTTATTGAACAAGGGTCGAACAGCAGGGTGACAGGGGCTCACACTGCTTCGAAAAGAACAAAATAAATGGCAGTATTCACACAAGAGTGGCAGGAAGTCGGGTCTGAGGGGCTTCAAATTAAATGTGCAAATCGGTTTTCACGCAAAAGAAAAAGGAAAAAATCTCCCATCTCTCCCTGGCTTTGATACCGCCTGAGCAAACGCGTTCCATATTGATGTCGGTGGAATCATAAAGAATGGAAAATCAAAAAGGTGAGTGGGGGAAATGCGCCGGCTGCGTTTGATCTCAGCGGGCTCCCCAGATGTGAACATCCATGCTGTAACCCCGCTGCACATGCTCAATAGGGCCTCATGCAATCCCACCCTCTTTTCTACCCCCTCTTTCATGCCTTTCCCCTCTTATTCGCTGCGTTCGCCTGAGCCGAGGACCGAAAGCTATTTCCTGGCGCTTGAGTCATCCGATCTCCCCCCCCCCCCCCCCCCCCGAGCACCGTAAACCTTTTTTCTTTTTACTTTTTGCCCGTTTCCGAACAATTCACCCGGCTAGCGGTTGCTCCTCGACGCGTCTCTACGTCAGAACGTTTGTCTTTCCTCGGCACCCGAACAAGGCAGCCGTCCCTGATGAGAAAAGCTACGAGCTGGGAGCGTGACGCATTCGTTCACCAGGCAGAGGGCAGGGGGTGTTGTGATGCTGACAAAAGGCTATCTGGAGCTCTGTGTAGAGGAAGTAGATCGGGGGGAGGGGGGGGGGGGTTCCAAGCAGATAGGGGTATACAACGCTGAGACTCAGCATGAAATCACATTAAGTATCCATAGGGATAACACTCTTCTCCAGGCTCACTGGAACACAAATTAAAGCTAATTATATGACCCCCCCCCCCCCCCCCCCACCTTCTCCCTCTGAGCCTTTTTCAAGGTAATTTGTCCATCCATTGAGGGGAGACCACGTGACTGCAAGCCTGCAAATTGTACCTCCAGAGCGGGGGAACCTATAGTTACGATGTCAAATATAGCCTTCACAATTAAGCCGCAAACAATGCTGTGGAATAAGCAGTCTTGTGCGTTGTCGGTCTGAGCGGTAAAATGACCAAACGGCTGGCACCTGATCAGTGGCCCGTCGGGGAACTCACACCATAGCACGGGGCAGCAGCTCCACTGCGCTCCAGACAGGAGTCAGGCTACATGGGAATATGGGAGTTGTCATCGTGATGTTTGTAACCTAGCACATAAGACGACATTGCGCAATGGGAAATACATTGCAAATGGCCCTTGATGTGATACTGGCCCATGTCAGACCCGTTGCCATTACTTTGATGAATGGAGGAAAAGGAAATAAGCAGCAGATAGAACAAAAGAAAGAGATGGAGGAGAAGAAAAAAAAAAGGGGGGGGGGGGTGTTATTTAATAAAAGAAAACGACACAACGGACTGCCTGTGCCATTTAATGCACACTCGATCAGGAAAATGGACCACAATGTCAGCCGGGAGGAAAACGAAAACGAATCGAGCCCTAGTTGCTTGGTGAGTGCACGTGTTCCCAGTGCGACACAAAGACGAGTGCGCCTGTGTGCCCTGTCGCTCGCTCGCGACGGTTGAAGCAACAGACGCCGGCACTTAACAGACTGCCTCACGCTGGCTGATCTCCTGGGGCTGTGCTGATTACTGTGATTCTGAAATTACTGTCTTGATGAGCCGCGGAAAGAGAGTGAGTTTTACAACAGGAAAAAAGGAGGAAGATGCAGCAGAATTGGGTCAGGCAGGGACAGAGAGCGATTTCCTCCCTCTCTTTTTTAAGACTGGGATGGGTTAAGGGGATGGGAGTTGTTACCGTTGTACGAGCTTGGCAACGTGAACCTTAAAGAAAGTTGAACAAGTGTCTGGTTGGACCATGATCTTGGTTAAGGCGTATGAAAGAGTCCTTTCTACAGATAAATGTTTAGTTCAGAAACAGATAAGGGAACTGTGCAGTGACTGTTAAGAACTATCCATGGAATACTGTTATAAACTGCCCACATTATAAAATACTTCTTTCCTGTCTGAAAATAGATCTCAATTTCACAAGCCTCCATGTTAGCTTTCTTGTTCATCGGTAATCTGTCCCACACAGTCGGTTTAACACCATCCAGCTTTCATTATCTTTGACCCCGAAATAGTTGACTCATCGCACTTTGGCCCTCTGATGAAAACTAGAGGGGAAACCAGGTCACGTTGAAGAGTTTGCATGTGCGTGGGGATGTGCACGTTTGTGTGTGTGCTTAAATGTATGCATGTAACAGTGTTGTAGTTTGCCTCTTTGCACTAGACAGGTTTCCACAGGGGAAAGGAGGCAATGAGAGAAAGGCAATCAGCAAAAGTTCGGTTGAAAAACCCGGAGCCTGTTGACTTGTTCTTGAGGAAAATTAATTGTGCAGTTCATCATCGGCGACTTGACGTGAGATTCATCACCATTCTGCACTACAGTTTTTTCCCCTCTCTCTCCCTCTCCCTCGTACCTTTGAAACATTGCTGCTGAAAGAGAACCGGGCCATTATACTGTATTGCTAATGCAGGGTTTTGAAGGCTAGGTCTGTGTGGGATAATGGTGGTACTTGTAGTGTGTGTGTGTTGGAGTACTTACATTTCTGAGGTCCAGTGTTCATCTGCGTGTGGGGGAGAAGCTGGAGGGAGAGGTCACCTGGCCCTGGCAGACAGGCCAGCATTTCACATAGACACTAATGCAACATGGGACACGCACTTCTCCTCACACTGCAGAGAGAGAGCGAGATTGGGAAATGAGAGCAAAAAAGGAGGGAGAGAGGTCAGTAGTCAGACATAACTGCAGGGCAGCAAATGGAGCGAGGCGATACAGAGGGTCCAGACTAATCAGAGGTGCTCGCTCGTCCCCCAAGGGCCCCACAGGTGGGGGGGGGGGGGGGGGGGGGGGGGGGGGGGGGGAAGAGAGAGAGAGAAAAAAAACATGGTTACCTTTTCAATTACAAAATATAGTCACACCTGCAGCGCCAGGTGAGGTGTCACTTGACAGCAATAACAACTTCAATTAAACATCAAACAGCGGCGGTAAAAAGCGAAAGCGGGCAGACCGGGCACCCGAGGGGAGCCGGCTGCTCTTAAAGTCCACCATGTCCCCTTGTAATCTCAGGGTCAGGTGGTCCGGCCGGCCGCTACCTGAGAGCTCTAGCGGAGCACGGCGGGAGGAAATTAATGACTCATGTACAATGGCACACTCGAGAGCCCCAGAGCTGACAAGTTAATAGCTCTTCAATTGATTGCGACGCTCCCCATAGACACTGGGGAGAGAGGGAGAGAGAGGAGAGTAGAGAGGAGAGCGAGAGAATGACATAGAGAATGAGACCAGAAACAAATTAAAATAAAGAAATTCACAAAAAATAATAAAATAAAGGGAATGAACAATTGTGCTAAGTGACTGCCACTTTGTGTAACAACCTGATGAAAAAGCACGAACACAGAAAACCACGCTCTGCCTGGCTTAGCGTTGTATTCAAAACACCAGCGACCACTCGCTTAATCAGCACCCAGGAACAGTCAGGGAGCAAATGAAGTCGACGCAGTCCGTGCACGCTCTCTTCACGCCATTAAAAAAAAAATAAAACAGCAGGAAGGATTATTTATATAAGTGTTTGTGTGTGTGTTTGTGTGTGTGTCTGTGTGTGAGACAGCGCCTATGAGGGAGGCAATTACCCACAATACAATGTTGACAGGCCTTGTCTGCCACAGGGGGACGTCCTTAAAGTGTCTGGCAACCCCCCCACTGGGGCGAGATAAGAGGGGAAGGAAGAGCAGCATGAGAGGTAGAATAAAGCAGAGGACCAGACAGACAGACAGACAAAGCGAGACAGACAGGGAGACAGAGAAAGAAAGAGAGAGACAGACAGAGGGAGAGAGGGTGGGTGTGTGGTGGTGGTGGTGGGGGGGGGGGGGGGGGGGGGGGGTCGGTCAGTGCATGAAGTATAGATGAAGCTGATCTCTTAAAAAAAAAACAGCAGCAGCAGCAGCCACGGCTGAAAAAGGTCAGGATGACAGCTAATTTAAATCCTCCCAGCGAGAGGTGAAAAACACACCGTCGTTTAATGAAGTCGCAGACCGCCCACGGGAGACACCACCGGCGCACAGAGAGCACCTCGGGGTGCTGCGCAGGCAGGATGGGGTGGTGGGTGGTGGTGAGGATAGTGGGTGGTGTGTGGCACAGACGCGGGTCTGACTTGCACTGCCCTCCACCCCTACTGCTTCTGCCATTCTGTTTGCTATTTTGTCGTAATTTGAGGAGACGCGTGGATCCAAGGCGACTCCCCGTGAAAACAGACCGGTGTCACCCCCAGCAGGGAGGGGGTGTGGCATCTTGCTCTACTAGCCTACGGGTATGGGGGGCCGGGACATTGGGGTTTGAACCTGAACCCTGGTCACGCTGGGGGTCTGGAAGCGGACCGCCCTAGGGCCTAGCCCACTTGGCTATCCTGGGCTCGGCGCTCCTTGATTTAGTGCCTGGCGCTGCCCTGGATTCACTGCGTCACCGTGCGCCTGTGTGCACTCTTCCTTTACGAGCTGTGGGGGATATTTCAGCCACGCGGCGCCTTGATGTCCTAAAGCCGGCACGGCGATGACTCCTGGAAGACACCGCTGGGCCTCTTTGACGGCGGGGACGGTTTGGAAGGTTTAGAATGACGAAAAAAAAAAAAAACATACATCAAATAGACACGTCGGCCGTTTGCCAAGGGCTTTAAAAGCAGCAGCAGGGCTGCAAATGGTCCGGGCGCGCGTGTGTGTATTTATGTTACACATACACTATCCGTTTTTGCTTTGAGGGACACACACACACACACACACACACACACACACACACACACACAAGTGGAGGCAGAAGCAGCCAGCAGCACATCATCCCACCTGCTCCCGTCCTCCCCCACAGCGCCTGTGAATGTCAGAGAGCTGTGCTGCAGGGGCGCAGCAGCAAAGGTCAGCCTATGGTAATGCCCTGGCTCCCCCTCGCCTGGAGAGCAGGAAGTCAGACAGACGGAGGCCCGGAGTCCGCCCGCTCCCCACCACCAATACCGCCGCCGCAAATCAAACAGTGGCACGCTGAACACGGAGAACCACACACACACACACACACACACACACGTACGGAAACACATCGATTATTTGCACGTGCGCACACCAACACCGCCACCCACACAAAAAGGTGACAAGGCCCGCACAGAGAGTGAGGTGGTCAAAGCTAAAAAAGCTTTTGTCTGCAGGGGTGGCTGACAAGGCTGCTATATTCTACTGATATTCTACTTAATTACCCTGTGATCAACAGGAAGGGAGAGGGGGTCCTGGTCCTGCAGCCGGCCGGCCAGGTGTCTGTCCCAGTGGCTTAGTCACGCTTGTGATGAAGGGGTGGCAAGCGCTGTGCCTACCCACTAGCCTGCCAAGCCCAGCATCTGGAGGGCAGGGCTTGGACAACACCCCCTCCCCCGTGTAGCTGGGCAGCCTGCAGGCGTAGAGTGGTGGCATCGTGCATACAAAGTCACACACACCACAAGGAGGGTTGAGTACCCTGTGACTCGGCACGTCTTACTGGAAATAAGTGGAAGTGTGTGTGGATATGCGTGTGGCGTTTCTAACTAGACGACAGATAAAAGGCAGGAAGCAGACAACACAGGACTCCAGTGAATGATGTGCTCTGGCTTGTGTCATGTGTCAGCCTGCTGCCATAAACGCTGACCTATATTTTCCTCTCATTCTCAGTGGGGAAGGAGAGACAGACAGACCGAGAGAAAGACAGACAGCGGGAGGGAGAGACAGACAGAGACAGACAGACAGAGACAGAGGGAAAGACAGACAGAAACAGACAAAAGACAGACCGAGAGACAGACAGACAGACAAAAATAGAATAGAAATTCATTCAAAGGAAGGAATAAAACAAATCAAGAAGAAAACGGTATGGAGCCATTTAGAAAATTATACCAGCCGACATTATTTATGTGCCAAAGGCTTTGATCACTACATCCTCTGTGAGCCATTATGTAGACGCTTCGTCGAGCGTTTGGGAACCTATAGGGCTAATTGCACAGGAAGACATCCACACAAACACTCACTAGCGTTAATGTGAGTGGAAAAACAAAAAGCTTCTGCAACAAAAATAAGCTCATTAAAGGAAGATGCACTTGGGCATGGGGAGAAAGAAGGGGAAAAAAGCAAGGTGAAAGAGTCTTGTTTAGTCGCTGGCTGGATATTTACAACTACTCTAATTAAACGAAACTCAAATTAGCAATAGCAGGCCGTGTTCGGTGTTGCTGGTTCTGAGCAGAGAGTCAAGCAGTGGGAAGGAGTGCTGTTACTTAACTGCATGTTTACCCTCTGGTTCTCAGTCCAAAGATATGTTTGTTGACGGCTAGCGGAATTACTTTTTCATCACAAGCCGAGCATCGACTCAAGAGTCGGCGATAAAGAGGAAAAAGAAAGTGCCGTAACGCTCCGAGGTTCCCAGCCTCCGCGCACCACTACTTGTACAAATGAAGAAACAACCATGAGTGTGGATGTGGCCTTAATTAGGCCCGCCCAGCTTTACAAAACAAGAACATTTGATGAGACCGGGCTGTCCTCAAGCAGCCTAGCACCACCACGCCGAAACACTAGGTTACTACGACCGCTCCACATAGGCAAACAACTCATCCCTATCCCAACAGTGCTTCCTGGGATGCGGCATGAGGGAAGTTCACTTTGGGACACCCCGTTTTTTGGGGGGGTGGCTGTGTGGGCGGTTGGGCCGGGGGTGTAATGCATGCCTCATTAGCAGCAGAATTGTACACTTGTGTACCCAAAAAATAAAAGATGGGAAAAGAGAGGAGAATAGTTGTGAGGGAATGGCAGAGGGGGGCGGAGCAGGGGGAAGACAGCAAACAAGTCTACCCACAGCTAGGAACTCATACGGAGCACAGTGTCAGTCAACAGCACCCAGGATTCCACACACGGGACGTCAGAAATAAAACTGTCAACTGTTGGGATAGGGGGGAGCAGATATATAATGGAGACCCCCTTCGTATTTAGGGTGTTTCTGTGTTGGTTTTAAGGGAGGGGAGGCTTTTGGGAACTTTCATACCTTCGAAAGTTAAAGCAAATAAATAGAAAGTTACTGGAGGTGAAAAGGTAAGGAGGGAGAGAGTATGGCTGCTTCTTCGTCAACAGCGGCAGATAGACTAGAGATTTCTGCAAGGGTATTTCAAGTGGTAGAGGATAAGCCGTATAAAGTAAGGGAACCATGGGTCACTTAGGAGACCAAAGGTTGTAAGTAATAATAAGATCTTTAATATTAAATAATAAGATAACAATAAGAGCTTTCCACAGTGCTGACAAGGACAGGATTAAATCAGCAGAGAAATGTGTGTGCCCGTTTGTCTTCCAACTGTCGTGTGCTTGTGGTCATGGCTGTCATACATGTATGCGGTGGCATCCAGTTTCCCATTTTGGGATTCATGAATGTAAAATGTGATATTGTCTCGACGAAAACGCGACACACGACCATTGCGGTCCTAAAACGCGTCATCAAACCGGCCATTTGTTGTGCAATCGTCAGTCTACAATAATGCGTTGAGGTCGAGGAGGCCTCATCACATCGAGGGGATAATATGCCGCCGCACAACCGGAGGAGCCCGCGTATACTTGGGAGCGGTGCGTTCTGTTCTGACCCCGTTGCGTGTTCATTAGCCAGAGCGGCACTTAGAGATGTGCGAGGCGCCGGCCGGCCGACCCGGCTGCTCGCGGTGTCTCTCGACTCCCTGGCCCGCTCTCCTTAACAGCCACTCATGCTCCACTTGGCCCGCTCCACGCCTCGACGCTGGAAGGGAGGGAGGGGGGGGGGGGGGGGTGGATGAGTCGGCAATGTGCCCTTCTCATCATGAAGAGGGCATGGGCTGATCTATGGAAAAACGTGTTATCCAGATACTCGTGGGGAATTTCAAGCAATCTATCTATCTATCTATCTATCTATCTATCTATCTATCTATCTATCTAGATATAGCACAACATGCCACGCTAACGAAATCCAAATTGTCATTCTGAACCGTCCAAACGAGTGTCACCGCACTGGAAATCCAAACCTAATGGATGCTGGTTTTAAGGGTGCATTCACTCCTCTTCATACATCTAAAGCGAGGAACCGCGCATCGCCGGGAGCCGACGTCTATATTTCACGACGTACCACTCAAAGAAGATGAAAGGGATCAGGAGCGGCCCTCGTCCGAACGGGTCAGGCTCCGGGACGCTCTGACGGAAATGGCTACGGTGGGCTCTGTCAGGAAGCGCCAAATGCCAGCCCTGTGTCGCCTGTTGACAGACATGTTTTCCCCTAATAGAAGATGCAGTATGACCGGGCCTGCCATGGCCGAGGGGATTCTAAATGAAAGAGAGTACATTGATGATTTATTTACCCTCATCTATCCAGAGACCAGACAGACACTGGGCCTGACTCACAGTCTACCCTCAGACATGACAGCCGTAAACCACAGGGGAGCGCTCTCTTGTGAATTGTGTAGTGTGTGTGTAGTTTTAGTGTGTATGTGTGTGTAGTGTGTGTGTGTGTAGTATGCAGTGTGTGTGTGAGCTGAAAAGTCAAGATCTGCTCTGGCCTCGCTCCAATGTGTGTTTTGATGATTTACTCATCCTCGCTTGATTCGCCGCACCTCATTTCTGATTTACGCAAGACACAATTCATGTTAATATGCGCTTGCACCGAGACCGCTTGTGATTTGGTTTCCGGGGGGGGGGCATCGCACTCTGAGTGCTGCAATTAAAAAACTCCCTGCTCCCCACATCCTGGCAGTCTGACTCCAAACTGCCAAGCAGGGTGCACTGTGGGAATGACAGGTGACAGCAGAGCAGAGACTCAAGAAACGCATACAATGACAGACACATACAAACACACACACACACAGAAAGACAAAGAAAACCCTGCATGTGCACGCGCACACACAATGTTCTTAGGCCCGCCATCAGATCATTATGTAGGGGAATGTGGAGATCTGCGGTCCATGGGTATAAAGAAGAGACCAGCATGAGAGACATCAATGTTATCACTCATCCTCCCGGTTATCACAAGGAAGCAACAGTGGGCCGGGTCGCATGCTGCGGTGTCACAGATGCCAGATTGCAGTGTTTTAGGAACGGCGCTAAGCAACAACACGGTATGGCTCCGTCACAAGGCAGATACTAGATCTACCCTACCTTACCCTGCTCTCCCGTGCTCGTGTGTGCGTGCGTGCGTGCGCCTTTACACCCCCAAGGTACAAAGAACTTCCGGGTGCACAGTCAAGATCCATGCATATTCCACCCTGGTCGCATAAGAAGTTTGGGACACATAAAAACGGGTCACAGAGTGTGGATAAAAAGCCGGCTGGTGGCCACATCGGTGACCTGGTCACCTGTCCTTCCGTAAAGCCGGTAATCTGCTCTTTAGTGGCAGCGCACAGATCACCGGCTCTCCTTCTAAACGGCATGCCATGCTGCACGGCAAGGTTATTATTTCCCCGGCTGCTGTGGTGGAAATAAGTGATTGTACAGAACAGTAGCAGGCGGCGGCAGCGGTGAGCCGGAGCACGGAAGCATTGTTCCAGCTGGTGTGGAAAAAATAGGGAAATGAAGATGGAGTGGTTTGATTTCATTTCAGAGCAGGTGCATCCATTTTAGTGCTCGTCCCCTCCACCCACCTTGCCGGAGTCAAAGAGCTTATCAGAAATTGGACACCCCGGTGACAAATTGAGCCTGCAATTAAAGCGGGAGAAGAAGAAAGCTTTGTTAAGTGCTGCTGATTGGAATCCAAGGCTCTCCACACACACACACACACACACACACACACACACACACACACACACACACACACACACACACACACACACACACACACACACACACACACACACACACACACACACACACACACACACACACACACACACACACACACACACGAATCAGAGATGTGTTTACGTGTATGTGAGCATGCCTGTGTGTGTGCAATAGTGTGTGTAAATGTGCGTGTGTGCACACTTGGTGCACAGCCAATCGCAGCGTCCACACCACGACCACCTCCCCCACCCCGCTCTCCAGGTGTTCGCGGGGCTTACATTTCTGCTCGGGGTACTCTTCGGCAAACAAACCCAAATCAATGCAGCTGTTGCTCTTCCTCTGTGGCAGCCACGCGCACTCAACAACAGGAAGCGATAAATCCCCACTAATACCAGGCCAATCGTTCTCTTCCCCCAGCTGGGATAACGACCCGACCCGAGAATTACCAGAACTTTCTCATTGACAGTATGTGTGTGCGTTTGCACTGAGCGGCCAGTGACGAGAAAAGAAAAAAATATAAATAAAAACGGATAAATGAATGGACGAGTCCAAAGCGTGTTTATCCCCTTCCGGGGCCAGTGGCATTGACCCGGGATTAACCAGCCCGGGCCTGCTTGGGAGCGCCGCTGGCTACAACCGGCCGCTGGCATGTGGAGCTGTGCTGATTTAGGGGGAGAGGGGTCGAGGCTGGCAAGAATAGAAAAAAACAACCCCCCCCACTGCAGTGACTCTCCGTAAATCACCGTAAAAGGGCTTAATGCACAGAAACAGCCCCAGGCATTACACAGGACGTGCGTATTTATCAATTGTGCTGACCTCTCCCTCTCTCTCTCTATTTCTCACTCTGACGGTACAGGTATAGCCTCAATACACACGTGATACAAGACAAAGCACACCAATAGGAACATGTCAGGTCACAGCTGCAGCTGTGTAATAAAAGGGTGGGACTTAAACAATCCACCCATTTCTTGATTTTGTATGTGTCATAGTAGGAGATATGTCGGTGGTGACTGTTTATTATTTCTCGCCTGTTCTAGCGGTAGTCTGGAATTCATGGACTACATGAACATTGCCCAGGAGATGCATGTAAAAACAGTGGAGATGTAATAGTGAGATGTTCATTTAGCTATTTCAACAGCTCTTTTAACAGGCAAACTTATCTGGGCCATTCACAATGCATGCATGCTACCAATGTATTATATGTTATATGTAAATTTGTTGAATGAGAGTGTAAACATTTACAACAGGTACTGAACCAGATAAAATAATTCTGATGCATACAAAGATCCTTTATATAACAGTCTAAAAAAGGACCTATGAGTCAAAAATCTAATTTCACATTAAATGGCATTTCTAGCTCTCTATGCTGTAGTCGATCCATCGTGTGTGTGTGTGCAAAGGGAAGGTCAAGCGCTCCACGGCAGCCCTGACATTCAGTCTGGCCTCGGGTGAAACTGAACCATCCCCTCTCATATAAACAGACCGGTCCATGAATAAAAGAGCCCTTTATCTCCCGGACAGAGTTGTGTGAGATGTGCTTTCTTTGCCCCTGGCGTCAGAGAATAAATTTTTTTGGACTCTCTCCCTCTTCTCTGTGTATATATAAAAGTACACACACACACACACACACACACACACACACACACACACACACACACACACACACACACACACACACACACACACACACACACACACACACACACACACACACACACACACACACACACACACACAGCTCCATGCATCCAGCAAGCGACTAAGCCAAGCCATGCAAACATGGGCCCACAATGGCAAACATCTCACCTCAGTGCCTGCATGGGAATATCTCTTACTCTCAGACTTGCAAAGCAAACCCCACCGTCTGTCTGTGTGTCTATCCCATCCTCTCTTAATCCGTCTTTTTGATTACTGTGATTAGCCTACTTAGTGAATTTGTCTAGATGTAAAAGTAGCTCCAAATATTTAAATCATTTTAACTAAGCTTACTATCTGTGGAAATAATCTTAAGCAAGGTAGCTATGTGTGGGTGTCATACAAACTGAGCTAGCTATGTGCTAGTATAATCTAAACCAAGCTACCTATGTATGGGTATAATTTTAACTAAAAAGGTAGCATTGTGTGGGTATAACGATTAGCCAGAATTAGCTAGCATGAAGAAAAGAGGGTCCAGACAGATCAACCTGCAGGCAGTATACCTTGGCATGGAGACGGATGAGCCACACCGGTGCACTGTGCCATTGAACACCTCATTATTGCACCTAGCAGCATATTTTGCACACCCTTCTTTTCAATGAGAACAGAGTCATCCATCAGCCCTGGACATCGTGGACGTCAGACACGGACAGATTACACAGAGCTAACGACAAATGGATGGAGTAAAGAACAGTGATGACACCCCAACTAGAACACATAACCATTGTCGTTTTTGTGTTTTGTATTTTAGCTTTATTTTGTCAAAAGAAAGAAAATAAAGTACACCATTATATTTGTTTTAAAGTATTTAGTAAGACCCTTTCTGTATTTTTTTTCTGTATGATGCTTTGTTTCAACATGTCAGTTCATCCTTAATAAGTCCATCACAATGCATAACCTATAAATAAACGAATGCATAAACAAATGTATTAATTATTATCAGAGAACTATGGTTGAGAGTGTGCGGTCTGGCCTAGCGTGGGAGGAGCTGTAGCACCTCACCTCCAACACACCAGGTGGGACTAGGGCTGGCCCTGACCCCATATGACCCTACACAGTTCCCATACTTCGCCCTGAGAGCGATCTTCATCAGGCCTGCTGGGCCTGATAGCAGCACAGCCTGCTGCCTTACCGTGGGAGAAACTGCAGGGCAGGGGGAAGGTAATGAGATACTGGAATTAGTTGTTACAGACTTGACTAAGACACATATCCAATTAGAAGGGCAATGGACGATAAAATGGTGAATTAATGAGTTGAGCTGGGGATTGGTGTGCAATGCAAAACTGCATGCTTACTAAGCCTTAGAAGGTAAAATGCAGGGTCAACATGTGGGGGCAAGGCTCAGAAAAAGAGCCATCAAGCACAATCACACTTCACAACTACACCTCAAGACAATGCTACTTTATAAAACTAGCCTACTTTAGGTCCTCAGCGTTATCAATACCTTGCAAATGATCAATAACAATCTCAAAGAACTTGGCGGAAAGAACAGAACTAGGGGGGAATTCCATCAATCTTTGGACTGAAAACAATAAGACTTAAATTGTGTCGGATTGTAGGAGATGAAACCGCATCGACTGTGGAAGAACTGAAATGCCTACAGTCTGGGAGATAACCAATTAAAATCCTGCCAATGATGATGATGACGGCCTCAATGGAGTAGACCAAGGATCGGAGTGGAGATGGTCTTGAATAGGGCGCTCTGCATTTAATTTGCTAATCCATCAATCTAATTGTGCTCGGTAACAAAGAACAAGGAGAGTGGCCCGGCATTCAGATGCACTAGAGCATGCTGTATATGTGGTTCTGTGTGGTGCCAGAGAGGCCATGGCCCTTGGCCTAAAAGAACGGGCAAGGTAGAGTTGAATGGCTTCTGACTGGCTCAACAGAGGCATGGCTAATCCCTTCAAGTCAAAATAATTGTTTAACTGTGTTTGACTGATTCAACCAAACCTCCAATTCCTCTCTCTCTCTCTCTCTCCCCCCCTCTCCCTCATCAGTTCACAGTGTGTGGGTGGCACAGAAGGACAGAGAGCCAAACAACAGACGACTGTAAAGCAATCCATTTTCAGGCAATACAAGTGTCGAGAGACAGCTTCTTTTATTTTTTCAAGGTGCAATATTAAAAGATGTGCCATTACTCGAGTTTTCTGCGAACCAGCTGTCCGTGGCATCTAAAAAGGTCAGAGTGCTCCAGAAAATGCCGATAGATATTCCGCAGCAGAGATATTATGTAAAGTCCACAGTGCCCTGGTATGCATACTTCCAAACTGGTATGTAGATTAAAAAAAATTCTGTCTACACTTTCCTGGGAAAAGGAAATTTAAGGCACCCCTCCCTGAGTGGAAGAGAGGTTACCACAAGATTAGCCCAGCTTCCTTTTATAGCCTCTGACAAGAGGTTAAATCACACATTACACTGCCTGAGATGCCTCCTTGTAATTAGATCAAGAATATTACTCTCTCTCTCTTTTCCCCTTGCAGACTGCGGCTGATCAAAGCCTAATGACGGCGTCTGTGCCACGGGCATAGCCGGCTGACTAAATCCCCCCATAGGGATGGCAATCTGTCAGAGCCGCGAGAGCCGCTAAACAGCACAGGACAGGAAGAGCACACTGGTGTCTGGCACTGGCCCGCTGATGCCAGTGACGTTCGCAGCAACGGTCTCCGTGAGTCTATTCGTCCGGGTCCCGGGTGTGCAAAACTGTGTAAGGTCGCATTTGTTTACATGTACACAGTCAGTGGACAAGTCTAAAAGCCAGAGCGATCAGGGTGACATTTGCTGGTTTTGGATCATGACGACAAAACCTCCAACTCTAAAAAAAGGTACCAGTTACTCCCGCTGGCCACGAGTACAGTACATCAGAACCAAGCAAGGCAAATGTTTGGCTCTCACAGAGAAACACGACCCGGCTGCCTTGGGACCCAACATACATGAGCACATTCATGTCCGTCTTTATAAATCACCCCCCCCCCCCCCCCCTCCCCATCTCATGCCTCCATCACATTCGTCCGCAGCCCTTCAGAGGACATTTTCTGAGTAATGCGCAAATGCTTATGCAGTCGCATGATAAAGTTGACATTTTCCCCATCTAATTCAATGCTTCCTTTGTAAACAACCCTACTGATTTATGTGGTGTATGCACACGCACACAAACACACTCACTCACATACACACACACACAAACGTGCGCAAGCTACACACATAATGGACAATTTCATCATTTGGCTCAGAGCTCGACAGACACGAACAAAGAAGGGAAATAGCAGGAGATACGCCAATCATTGATTGTTGAAAGATGTCCTACAAAATGAGCGGCTACAAACCCAGAGACCTCCTCAGCCAGAGTGGAACCAACTCTGCATGGGGGGGGGGGGGGGGGGGGGGGGGGGGGGGGGGGGTGCTGTGACAAGACTGTCAAGAGCTCTGACCCCTTCTAATCCCTATAGAGGCCACAGAGCACCAGCACAGGAAGCAAGCTGGCTATTCACAGGATACACTCCAAACACACTGGTATCACCCCGGGAGCCTTCTTTCAAACAACCTTTCAACCTCCACTAAGAACGCTTATGAGTTCACTATTATTTGCTCAGGAATATAAAGAGTTGAAGGATATATATATATATAAAATATACATCTGCCACCAGCCAATGGCAGATAGATTTGACAATTTGGCAGGTAACAAAATTACTTATTAAAACATTCGCTTGGCCGGTAGATTTGTTCCACTCTGGCCGGTGAAAATACATCATTCTTTAAGTTAATTTTGGACCCTGTATATAGACATATCTAATAGTTTATAATATGCAATATTTGGTTTTGTATTCTTTGATCTGCTTTGTCTCAAATCTACATTAAGATACAAAACATTAAACAGAACTGTATATTTAGATTCAGATACAGTCCGATGACCTGAATGGACCTTGGCATTTTTGTGAAAGTCTGTTGAACAAGTGAGGCTGTTACTTTATGCAATCGGTCAATAGAGTATGGACCCACCAAGGTAACTCAACATATCGGTATAAATATTTGAAGGTTTTGGTCCATGTTTAAAAAAAGAAAAAAGTAAGTATAGAAACTCACAAAAGGATTGTAATGTGACAGATGGGCAGTAGCACCGCGGTTTTAAATGCTACTTACGTCCGGTTGTCGCCTAGTCCAGTCCGCCTACCAGGTGGAACTATGAACTGTGATTACAGCCAACATCCCCGCATCGAGAGAGTCCGCATCCACACACATTCCAGGAAAGGCAGGCAGCTCTGCACAACAAATACATTGAAGCAGAGATGTAAACATCACAGGCTGGATGGAAAAAGAAAAAATCCTCACCAGTTTGTTTTTTTGTACTGCCTCTAAGTGTATTTCGTCCCACTGTTTGAGCATGCGGTGCATAGGCGCTGTTGAAGCCCACAGGTCTATGTACAGAGGGCTCAGTCACAGGCCGGAGAAATGTTTGGACAACGTAGGTGTCAAACGCACTGCTAGGCCAGAATAACAATTCAGCTCAGTTGCAAACAGACCTTCTGGCTTCATTCGAGTAGTGGTTCAAGGAAAGGGAACAGTGGCCTGCGCTGATACGGCATGAACTTAAAAAGAACGCTGTGGTTGCTATCAGTAAGAGGAAAAATGAAAGGCTGGATTCGCTTCAAACGAGCATTGAATGACGTGCCAGAGATTAGCCTGTGAAGGTTACAGCCTTCGCCTATCCTTTCAAATGCTTTTCAAAAACACAACCCGCGGGCTCTTTCCAACAACAGGAAGAATGTCATCTGGCTACTTTTCAAGGCACGGAGATACCATTCACCGTGCTCAACAATGGCTGTTAACAGTGCCGGAGGGTTAGGAAGTTATAAAGGCTCCCATTTAAGTGGCGCCCCCTCCTCCATCACACAGCATGCACAGAAAGCAACACACCCACACACTGGGGCCTTGAGAAGTGCTGCAGCTGATGATAAAACAGAGGCCGTCACGGCGGGGCACCATGGCGATGACCGCTTGCCCCGTGATCACTCCGAGCGCTTCCTCCTCCCAGGCACAAACGTGGCTGGGTTCCATCCCCAATGGCAGCAGACTACCCGTAGGCATCCTTGAGCAAGATGTCAAATACCCTACCTAGAGTCAGCTAAAAGTGACAAAAGGTAAAGATGTGAAGTTGTATTACCAATAGGGGCTCTCGCGGCCCAGGAAGCCTTTAAGGAATAGGAGTTTCTGATCACATCAGATCACGTGACATCCATGCCAGCACCCCAAAGGCAACGTATTGTGGTGTTTTTATAGCGGGGGAAAAAAGTCAGAAGGAAATGGATTTCATAACATTATTTCTGGAAAGTGGATTGACTGGGCTTGGAAATGACAGTGAACTTTGAAAGGATTGTTAGCCTCTTTAGTTGTGAAATAAGGAAATGGGCTCACAATTGAGTTAAATGTCATGTATTAAAAAAAGGTATAGGCAACCCTTTAGCTTAAAATAGTACTACGGTTCAGCGCATGAACAATCGTATCTATGTTACCACTAGATTGTATCGCCTACTCGTAGCCTAGTTTCCAGAGAGCGTCTCTCCCCTGACTACAGCAAATTTTTAAATCCTTTGCCAATTTAGCCTTAAACGTAAACCGTTTGAAATGTTAAAAATAAAGCCCAATTAGCCAACAGCATTTTACATCTCCTCGTGCTCTAATCCTCTAGCAGCTTAGCCTCATCGGGTGCCCGTGCCAGCGATGACACTTTCAGCTCTCTCCATCCAATCCCGCCACTCGATTTGCCGCGTAGCTCTCCTGACACTTCCCTGTGGTATTCCTCCTCACCACACTGACTAAACCACAGCAGCAGCCTCTCTGTTGCAGAGTAATCTTACCCTGTACTATGTAGTGGCAGGATCACTCAGAGTAATATGTGACTCGCCCCGGCCCACTTCTTATTACAGAGGGCTTGGTCCAGGGAGGGTCACTGATCGGATTGAAATGGCCTTATCTGGTGCCATAAACAGATGACAATATCTACCCGGCTTTGCCGCTGTTCCTGGGAGATGGAGAGATGCGTAAACAACCCTGCTGTCCCTGGTGTGTCCCGACAGCCCTGATCGCATACAGAGATGCAGAGGCTGGGCCTATAGGAGAGCACTGCACCTCTCGTGCTTCTGTGTGCCGCTGTTGTTCTGCTGGAAATCACCAGGAGACTGAGATTATCCTCTGATTAGCCCCGAGCTAAACATGGTGGCTTGGTAACGTGGGCTCGAGGCGCTCCCTAGCTCGCGGCCCTCTGCTTTGCTGATTACGCACACTTTCCAGCAACAGCAAGCAAGGTTTTTCTTCTGGTTGGTGGGTGGCGGAGGGGGGAGCAGAGTGGTCTTCATTGGACCTGCAGGCTAACATGCAAAACCCTGCAAAAAACTAAATAACATGGCAAGCTAATACAAAGAGTAGCCTTGGGCTCCTCAGGGACAGCATAACACAATCCTTGTGAGCTAACTAAATACCACGCAGCAGCAGACTGGCGAACTAAGCCCTGCAAGCCAATCCCTTGTTCTGTAAGGCATCCAGAAGCGGCCCATGTCACAAACACCTGATCTGGACCCTACGCCGGGCAGCATTCATTACCGCCTGGCTGACTGCAGGGTCCTCAGCTTTTCCTTTTTTTTTTAAGGTAGCTTTACGTGACTTGTGACGCAGCCAAGCTACCTAAAGGCTAGCGAACACCTGTCTCCTTTCTGGAGAAACAGACTTTTTACAGCTGAGAAGACACAGCATGTCCTGACAGCTCGTATCTCCAAGTGGTGGCCAGCTCTGCTTGGGGGAGCAGGAGCTGACAGCTGCACACTGGTGAATGGCGGAATGAATGGGGGGGACCTGGCAGACAGACTGTCTGTACCTGTGAAATCCTTGCCCTGCTGTGTGTGTGTGTGTGTGTGTGTGTGTGTGTGTGTGTGTGTGTGTGTGTGTGTGTGTGTGTGTGTGTGTGTGTGTGTGTGTGTGTGTGTGTGTGTGTGTGTGTGTGTGTGTGTGTGTGTGTGTGTGTGTGTGTGTGTGTGTGTGTGTGTGTGTGTTGAGCGGGATAGTTTTACTGTGGAAACAGATGATATTCGCAAAAATGCAAGTCATGTAGAACGACATGGTTGATGAAAATGAAGAACTAAATCTGCTGGGGTCATAAAATCCATAAACACCCCCTGCAGGAGATTTTGAGAGGATGAACTGCACTGGGTTGGCGAGAGTGCGTGGTTAAAACATTTCTAGTACCAAGTGAGGTCTGTAAATGCAAACTTGAAAAGACTGGCTTTGAACACAACAAAACTGGTGCCAGCAAAGTGGATCATTCTAGGACAGAAAATGATCACATCAAATAAATGAAAAAATGCTGGGCAGTAAAGCCATTACAAAGTAAACAATCCCCTAGTCATAATTGTACCTAATCAATCTATTTTAATGAGCTCAGTGAATCCTAAACACCAACTGACAACAAAAAGCTAACTTGAGCTCTTTCGGTTGGTTCGTTGTACCTTGTGATCTGCTATTCCTAGCCTACAGCTATAGGAAACCTCCAAGAAAGTAAAGAACAGCTTTGATGTTGTACTGTTTATGCAGCCCTGTTTGAAATAAGCCGCCAAAAGACAGGGTATTTGGTTGACAAATATTACAGATAGAACGAACAATAGAAAGAAAATCATAGACAGAACGATAGAAACAGATGATAGACAGAACGACAGATATTATTGATCCCTGGGGGAATTAGGGAACTTGATCTGAGCTGCGTTCCATGGGCTTTTGAATGATACCCTGAAGAGCCATCAGTCACCGCCGTGTTACACTATGCATATTAGTAGTAAACAGTTAAAGTTGGTACATCGAAGGATGAGAATCAGCATTCAATCTCTTAGTTTCCATTCACTGGTTATGATTCATTGACATCATTGAGGATGGTAACGCAGTACTATTTAAAAATGATATATGTTTCTGCACATGCACTTTTAGTTGAAAAAGGAAACTCTTCACCCCATTGTACATCAATACATTTACTAGCGGTTGGCTAAAACCCCATGAAAATAGCCTGAATCAATCCATTACTCATATGTATTTAGGGAAAATCTTTTTAAACATTTAACATTTTAAACCAGTAAAGTAACAAATTTTCTTCAGGTCAACAACCTCAACACCAGCAGTTTTAACAATTCACTAGGTAGGGTTAAACAAACAGTTATCTAACAGTTATGTGGAAAAAGTACAATCTAAAAGCTGAGTAAACCTTTTATGACACCGTCAGCTACCTGACATATTACCCAAAGCAACTTCTTCGCATACTTTGTCCTTCTGCACTCTTAGGCATCATACATTTTACACATGACGTGGAAACATGAGATTTATAGGCCTTATAACCAAGATAATCCTCATATTGTTGAGAAATATGGCCCCAACATGTGAATGGATTCTTTCTATGCGGTGACAAATACAGTTTAAGTCTGCTATCCTCAGTCAAACACGCCTGATTTTAATTGCAAACTCTTCAAATATATGATAAATGTGCACTTTAGGCAACCAAATGTCAAGTATGTCTTTTAAAAAGAAAAGCAGCATCGGGTACGCCACAGAAAACGCACTAAAACCCCATTTTCAATAGCGCCAACATCGAGTAAAGCACTCTTGCAGACCTTGAATATCCTTTTGAATGTAGTCCACTTTCTATCTCTCCATTTCTGAAATGACTTTTAACATTTTTATATTGCCATGATAATCTTACCTTTTGCGAAATATTTAGTGTCAGCTCCATGACCTGCTCCGGTTACAAACATACTGCTATGATATGTGTTTTGTAATCATATCCGTTTCGATCTATTGCACTGTATACGCAACAAACAAACCAGAGACCGAAAAGTCAAAGATAGCATACAGGCTGTGGTATAGAATTAACTATTCCGCGTTTTATGCTTAAATTGTATCCCGATGTCGTCCAAATCCCATCAATTACGCGCACGGGATTCTAGACATTCTACTACGAGGTGCGCCGTGTCCGCGAAGCAAACAGTGACCTAATAGTAATACAGGAAAAGCCATATCATCCTAAAACTACTCCTGCACTCTTCTGTGGTCGAGGTTGTGCGGCAACACTTGCAAGGTGACGTCAACCTTTTGTTACCTTTTAACACTTGCTGGCTAAAGCCATGGCAAAGCAGATGGAAAGAATGACTTGTCTAAAATGCCAGGGCATAGTTGTGTTTCATTCAAACACTATCATTACGAAGAGTGCAGTGCACATCTATCAGTATCATAATGATGGAAGAACATTAACTAATGCGGATCAACTTCCCTACAGCTATAATACAATCATACAAGCAGCTAAAAAATAATGCGTAATACCTACTTTACAGCAGGGTGCTTTTATCCAAATTTCAGAGCAAAGGCGGATTCATCAACAATAACAGTGGTCCGGTCTTTAAAACTCACGATTTAACATTGACCATATGAAATACAGTTGGTAAGAGAAGTACGGCCAATGGTTCATGAAACCTATTACGCAGTGAAATCCGTAGTTAAGCAGTTTAACAAGACACGCGCAACCAAACTATAAACATGTATACACAGAGGTAATGGTTATCTATTCAGCCTTCATTGTGAAGTGTTTAGAAGACGAAAAACATTTAGAGACCTGCTGAGAGCCACCTACGTGCATTATTAGCATAAAGGACATGTCCAATAGTGTGGCTACCCGGGGGGTTGTCAGTGGAGCAGCTGGGCTACCTGTCTAATGACAGACTAGTCAGGTGGCTGGCTAGCTAGCTACAGTTTGGGAACGTCAGTCTGAAACATACACAGTGCTCCATTGTTGCCGTCTCTGCCTCAATAATAGTCGTGCTAATGTTAACCAGCCCCTAGTATGCTGTAAGGTGAAACGGCCAAACACATCTCTACTTACTTTCTGTTTACCTCCGCGAAAGGCATCGCTTAGTTTGTAGTCATGGTTTAAAATTTGAGGGATTTTTTTCCGCTGCTCTGCGTTGCCGAATCACTGCTGCTGCTGTCTGCGGCAGCAACTTCCGGAGCATGCGCACGATTTGGGTTCGTTCCGGATGCACCGTCCTGCGCAGTGCATCTTAAAGTTACAATGTCAAATTTCAATGACAATATACATTTATAGAATGCTTTAAAAATAATATTTTTATTAAAGGGATATTATATTTTGCGCCCTCTTAAGTCAAACCCATAGGTCTTTCACTGCATCACACATCACAACAGAACAGACCAGAGTTTACTTCTGTTTGGGATAAATGTGTTAACAATTAAATAGAGATTGAAGATGCTGGAAGGTAGAGTATGATCTTGACTCCGAAAATGAATAACTGCCATTTCTTTTTGGCTGAATCTAAATGAGCTCAACAAAATGAATGTTGATACTTATATATAATTACCTTTTTTTATCTTGTATTTGCTATTATCCTTGATTATTATCCGTTATCATTGTTATAACTGACAATTTTAAAGCACAGATGATCATAAACATCCTCAATGATATACCCATCTGTTACTTCTATATTTTAGCAGTGGTGTTATATTTCACTTTAGTATTTCTTTGTTATTTCCGTATTATGTTATGAATCATAGATGAATTCAGCTGAGGAAAGGCCATGGTCAATACTGGTGTCACATGCTTTGTGATTTGATAAAAGGGTCTATTTGCGCTGCCTGCCGTGTACAGCTCTCTAATCAAAGACTTATATTTCTGTGACAACACAAATAAATGACTCCATTACTGCAGCCACCCTCTCCTCTCACAGTATCGATAGCATTTCATAAGAAAGACAGATTGACAATAGTTGCCAGCTTCAGGTTTGGCTGCTCTACTTGAAATGAGCTTCAATAGCCTTGCAATATCCTGTGAAACATTTCAGATTTCTTCTCAATTATACATGTAGTACAGTAATTTAACACTAGAATATTACTCATACACATACATATATACATATTAATAATGACAAAACTACTAGTACTACTTCTAGTATTGCTACAACTACTGCTTATACTACTACTACTACTACTACTACTACTACTTCTTATAATAATAATACAAATAAGAAATGTCATAATAATAAAATACAAAAATTAAGTCCAATAATAAAAAGGTACGATTATACATAATTTCCCTTTATTACAATAAAGTACTATAATAAAACATTCCCAAAAGACAAAGCAAAAAGAAAAGTTGTGTCTGATCCATTCAAAGCCATAAGGAATCCAACCCCCCCCCCCCCCCCCCCCCCATGACGTGTCACATTAACAATACCTCAGTCAAAATGGGCCTGTGAGTCTCCCTTCCCCTCGCCGTCGAGGGTGAAAGGAAGGAGGAAGCGGCGCTCGCTCTGAAAGCCCAATCACGGCCAACGCTGTGAGGTCAGCAGGTGGCGGAGTACGGCGGCACCGGGCCCCATCAGGCCATAATACAGACTTAATGATGCAGAAGGGTGTGTTTCTCCATACCAAAGGAGATGTCAATATGCCACGTTTTAAAGAACGCTGTTCCTAATTACGCCTTTTTAAATTCGCCCTGGCTGACGTGATTGATGATTTCAAAAGGAGGGGACGTATTGATCCTTTTCACAGACAAGTCCTATCGATTGCGAGGCTGGAATGAATAAAAAAAATAAGTTTCTCATTCTCCCCCCCCCCCCCCCCCCCCCCCCCCACCCCTCCCTTCTTCCCCCTACTGAGAGAGGAATTGTACAATCAGAACACCAATGTGGCCTACATGGGTAGTTTGGGGCGCTAAATCACCTCTTTTTAAAAAGCCCTCTGATTAAAGCGTTGGCACCCTGGGGAGAACTGTGACACAGTCCTCGTGTCATCGTGTCACAGTTAGCTGGAAGAAGACGGAGAAGAACAAACCAACTTTTGGACTTGTCTAGGTTTTTGCTCGAGGTGATCAAGAGAATGTATCGATCCATTTCATTTGTCTGCAAATCACCTGATCTATGTTTGTGTGATGAGACTAATCTTGCAGCAGCAATCCAATGCCATCTCACTGTCTGCAGTCCTACAGGATGAACAGATGCCTTCATTCCGCATTGAATGCTCCGTGTTTGACACGTTCATGAGTCTTCTTTATTGTTTTATTGACGTGCCTGTTTATCCAAACGTGCAAGGGTTATTTTGCAAGTGAGGCTGTAAGCCTTTTGCTACACAGTTATCGGCACCGGGCTCAGGCCTAAGGTGAAGATATGATTGTTAAGGCCGCTTTAGGAATGGTCGGGTTGCAAATGCCTTGCTAAGGCTCAAGCATATTTAGAGAGCTGTGGTCTTTTGGATTTTTTTTTCTCTTCAAATCAATCCAATGCATTTCATTGTAATTAAGAGAGATTGAATGATGTTTACTGGCAAACAAAACTGTGAAAGCAAAGAGATTTTCCAACACACACACACACACACACACACACACACACACACACACACACACACACACACACACACACACACACACCTTAATTTCATTGGCAAGAGCACTTAAAATGAAAAGTGGGCTGCATCTATGATTAAATGGGCTACAGGCAAAAAACCTTTTGTCTGTGTGTTTTATTTAAAGAAAGGGCTCTTTTTTGAAGAGCAAAGTTAATGCAGTCATAGAATGAACTGTGATGCACTCCCACGTAAATGGTCCCATAAAAGCCCTGCAGGAAAAAAGGCCTTGACTGTCTGACTTTGGCCCTTGGGTGCCCATGGGTATGCGTAAGTAAAAGGGAGAGAGTGAAAGAAGGCAAAGAAAAAGCACGTAACAAGGAAGCAAATAAAGAAAGAGGTTGTGTGGGAGGTTGAGGGAAAGCAATAGTGCAAATACACAGATCTGATCCTCAAATATCCTTTTGGTTTCTCAGAGTTCAACTGCTTTTTTCTTGGTCGAGATTCTGCGGTAAGTGTCTGCTAAAACCCATGTTTTTGTTGCCCTGCCCCTCTCTGCAGTGCTTTCAGCCTTAGATGATGACAGATTGTGGGCTACCTGATATCCTTCATCATCCTCCCCAGTGGAGGTGTTTGTTCCGCCCTGTGCGAGTCCTGGAGGACCACAGCAAACAACCAGCGCTGCTTGATGGACTATACAGACACATCTGTTCTACCCGGCAATACTATGTAAGGTTGAAAAAACACAACAACAGCAGGAAACAGCATCCGTCAGAACACAGCATGCAACATTTTAAACACCGAAAACGTTGATGATTTTCTCTACAGAGTTTGTTGATGGATGTGTTTTTTTATTTTATTTTTTTTATAGACTGATTGGTGGATCATATGTTTTCTTCTAGTAGCAGAATGAAATATTTAGTTATATATATAATATTTTGGATATCTATGGACAGGACATTGAAGAGAGACAGGAAAGTGGGTTGACGACTAGGGGGAATGACAGCGTAGGACCACCTAGGAATGATCCAGGTAGGAATCAAACCTGAGTCATTACAAGGCGTATTGCCTACATTGTTAGTGCACTAGCTGGTTGAGCTACATGGCAGATGTTTGGTCCAGGAGGGACATTGCCTGAAGCACAAATACATAACAGATCCTCAACAACACTTTCTAATCACTTATGGGGGTTCAATCACTCTTGGGGTTTAGGAGAGTGTTAAGATGTGGGAATAGGCTTGAGCACCATAGTGATCATGTCTAATAGCAATCAAAAAAAGACTTAATCATTTAAGATCTTCTCTTTTAAGTCATTATACAAGAACAATATTATACCATTAAATATCATTATAATTAATTAATTTGATAAAAAAGATAATTATCTTTGCAATGTTGACACTTTTTCCCTTTGCTACTTTTGCTACTTGAGGATTTTCAAAGATAAAAACAATGATTGTTCGCTAGAGGGCAGTAGATCCCCAAATTGTGCCAAATGTTTCTACGCGGACGCTCTTGACAAGCGTAGAGAATTCCTTGGTCATACCAACATGTCTGCGTCCTTTGGATAATGTGAATGTAAACATGCCCGTTACTATAAACTTTAAAAATCATACCCTGATTTGAGCTTTCGTAAAGAATTGGTTGTGATCAAACGGAATGGCCTTTCGTGCGTGCAGCTGCGCTATAAGAAATTCAGTCCACGCCTTAAGGTTGTCTATCTTGTCAAGTCGACATGAACATGCGTTGCTTTTTCTCAGAACGGGTCAGTTGCCTTTGATGAAGATAGTATCGTTTTGGTTTTAAGTATTGCTTACTGCTGTGGTCGGTATATTGCAAAGTTGAACCCTAAAATGTCTAATCATTATTGCAAATAATGACATAAACTAAGCGCTTCACGCCTGTACCGACCATGATGGAACATATTTCAACATTTATGTTTTTCTTAGCTCATGTCATCGTAATGGATTTGGTTATATGCGTAATCATTTATCTACGAGTTTCTCAGGAACGGCCTTTGCCCCAAATGCTAAAGTATCGTGAACTGTGCATATATCCGAGATGTGGCTCGTTGTTAGTAAGCTATTAAAAGCAATCGTTTTGTTTACCTTCTGGCAATGAGTGAGTTGACGCTGAGTTGTTGACGATGATGTCTTCCAGGCAGTGCAGCTCACAGCCGACGGACGAATGGATTGCGCTTCACCCCGGTCTGTTTTATTACGTCGGATGCATTTTTGAACAGACTAGCAAAAGGCAAAGTAGCAGAGCTAGATGACAGCGGATATCACCACCCAGCCTCAGTTCCGCCGCACCACGGTAATCAAAGCACTCCGATTTTCAACTCCAGCATTTGTTCCCACAATCTGTGTATCCCTGTCCATTGCGTTTTCCAAATTCCACAGCCATAATAAGTCCTTTAATATCACTGCTCTGGCAGCTGTCCCCCGTTCTCATTCAACTCTCCACCTTACATTGTCTCTCTCGTTTCACTTGTCGTCATCCTATTTTGTCTCTCAGGCGAACAACTATCTCTGTTAATGAGACAACCCGATCAACCCGAGACCTCTAGAGTTTTGAAAGTGGCCATAGTGGGTTCCCCTAACGCTGGAAAGTCCACTCTGTCTAACCAGCTGCTTGGCAGAAAGGTATCCCAGCTCTCACATCCCTATTGTTCTTTTCCCCTCCACACTATAAATATAATGTTGTAATGTTGTTGGTTTCTTCCCATAGGTCTTTGCTGTGTCCAAGAAAGTGCACACGACACGGTCGAAAACCCTCGGCGTGCTGACGGAGGATGCCACACAAATAGTATGAATTTGAGCCAAGTGAGCTCTAACGTGAACACTTTGATACACAAAACTATGCGGATTCCTGTTGTGTTTTTTATTATCGCTTCTTCCTTTTGTTTCCTTAGATTCTACTAGACACACCTGGTCTCACCACTCCATCAAAGGTTAAAAGGTGATGGTAGAGGGGTTATTATGGGAATTATTTCAGACAATGGCGCTGCGAAATCAGTTGCGGAACCAGACCATAACAAACTGACTTCTGAATTCCCACAGACACAACCTAGAGAGTTCCCTGCTGTCAGATCCCTGGAGCACCGTCAAGGAAGCCGACCTGAGTAAGAACCGTTTTCTCAGTTCTACGGGTTGGAAGCCTGGATGTTTACGTATGGCCCCTCTGTAAAGGGGGGCGACCTGATGGTGGGGCTTGTGTTCTGATCTCCAGTGCTGGTCATGGTGGATGTGGCAGACAAGTGGGCATGCGAGAGGCTGGACCTGGAGGTCCTCAAGGTCCTGGCTCAGCACCCTGAGGTCCCCGCGGTACTGGTCCTCAATAAGGTATTTGTCTCCTATGACTCCTTCATGATGACAATTTATTACAATTTATATCCCAGTTGCACTGTATTCCAATAGCTTCCAAATGCATTTGATCACAATACCATGGGTTTTTATTGAAATTTGTATTTTGTAATGCAGTAGTATTTAGCAAGGATTGATATTATTACAGAATCCCATAGAATAGATTTGAAAAAACTACTTGAAATGTCAATCAATATCAATCATATATATATATATATATATTTTATCTATCTGCTTGACCTTCTGCGTCTCAGACGGACTTGGTCAAGAACAAGAGCAAGCTGCTGGACGTCACGGCCCAGCTGACGTGTGGCGTGGTGAACGGACAGAAGATGCAGGTCAGGAGGGTCATCAAACCACCCTGGGCTGAACCCGGGCCCCCCGTCGAGGACGCACCGCAACCGCCGACCGAATTTGCCCCCCAAGACGGCGGTGGCGAGTCTCCGTCCGAGGGCTGCGATCCGAGCCTGGCTGGGACTCTGAGCAAGGAGCCACTGGGGACGTTGAAGAGCCAGCAGGGCTGGCCACACTTCAGAGACGTCTTCATGGTCTCCTCTGTGGACCAGGAGGACGTGGAGACGCTGAAAGTGGGTGTGGCTGGTTGGGATGGCAACAGGAGGAGGGATGATGTCATTGCATTGCAGGAGGGGTATTCCACTAGGCCATGGAGGAAGGGGCAGGTGTCAGTCACTCACGGCCTAACTTTTATTTTGGACAGAGTGTTGAGAAACACTAATGGCATTTTACTGAAATCTTTCTTACAGTCAGTTGTTACAGCCAATCATCATTGGCTAATAATCTATTCAGAATTGTCTGTTTGGACTTCTCTTTAGACAAACGACTCTTCCTTCCAATCACCACCAATCGAGTCTATTTCTTTACACTCAATAGTTTGGAAACAAATGACATGTTTTTATATCTAATTCAGATTAACCTTTTGTTCAACCAAAAGGGGTTCTCATGCTGTAGAATTGGAGCTTAGTTAATTTACAATACACATATTTGCTACAGCGATGATAACAAATGCAAACTAACATACCACCTTCCACACGGAGAGAGGAAGGGAGCTACCTCTAAGTGCAAGGAGAAATGTATACAAAATGTGTTAACATGTACAAGTTATAAAGTAAAGAAGGTTATATCATTTGTAATAATATTGTTGGGATGCATTTTTCCGAGACACGTAGGCTGCAGACATGGCAGCCCAGCAGCTTTCTACTGGAAGCTGAAACACCTTAGATGCAACATTATTCTGATATTATTCCCTCAACACTATGTGTGTTCTGTCTCTCTCTCTTAGCGGTACTTGGTGGTGGAGGCCAAGGCTGGACCCTGGCAGTACCACAGTGAGGTTCTGACCGACCAGACCCCTGAGGAGGTCTGCGCCAACATAGTCCGAGAGAAGCTTCTGGAGAACTTGCGTCAGGAAGTGCCCTACACCATGACTCAGGTAACTAAACTAAAGCAGTGCAGTCCATCTTTGATAACATGTTTATGAAAGCATATTTCTAAGCAGTTATTTATCTAATGTTCTCACCTTACTGGTTGTATAGCATATTCTACACAACGTATTGAAAGCAAATAAATGTAGTTAATACTTTTCTAACACAGTCAATCTACTTTTAATATATATAAATTTCTATGTATTTATGTCCTCAGTCCATTGAGTTCTGGAGAGAAAATGAAAATGGAGAGCTGGATATTGCAGTGAAACTTTACGTCAAGAAAGAAGCACACATGGCAAGTATTTTGTCAACCTTTTTCTCAAGGTCTATAAAGTCTGTATCTGGTAGATAAGTTTTTCATCCACTGTAGTTTGAGAGTCTGTGTTGCTAACACAATACCTTTGTTATTGTTGTTACAATTTAAAAGTTAACTACAATACAGCTTTTGATTCGTATCTTCACTTTAACTTTTTTAAATGCACAACATTTCTGTGAGTCTAATTAATTTGAGACTGCCGCCCCCATTTTAGTTGAATTTGGTTAATCAGTCAACACGATTTCAAATATTTGAGAAGTAGGAGTTGGAATCATCTTTGGCTGTTGAGACCTGTTTATGTGCATTTCTTTCATATTTATTTTATAACGTAAATGTCGCCCATCTCTGGAACCATATTTATTTTATGTTGGTCCATCTTTTAAATATTTGAACATCCTTTCCAAATCATGCATATTTGATTTTCAACTTGTATCTGCTGCAGTGAAATCCCTAATGGACACACCATTTAAACAGAGTTAGTCAACCTAAGAGTTCTAAAACCATTCTGTAGCCTCCAAATAAAGCTGGGGAAAGAAAATTGCGGTTTAGAAACCTTTTATGTTCAGCTTCAATAGTTGGATCTCAAAGTGCACCAGGACGCATTCGATTTTAAAAATAAATTTTGTTTTCGTAAAAGAGTATGACAAATATACACTATTGTAGTGCACCATACATGTTATTTAAAAATGATATTACATACAGGAGAATTACCCTGTCTACATTCAGGTTTATAATAATATCTTTGAAGTTAGCTATTGAGTACAGATAGATATATACTTTAATATTTTTATATCTATCTTATATATATTACAAAAAATACTTTTTATTTATCAATTTGAATAGAAAGTAAATGTACTATATAGTTAATCACTTTCAGAATAAATTCTTTAACAAAACATGGCAGATGTAACAACCAATCACGTATGATGTCTCATGCTGACATGGCTGTGTTGTCTGGTCTATAGAAGATGGTGATTGGCACGGCGGGTCAGATGGTGGCGCGCATAGCCCGCGAGGCAGGAGAAGACATGAGCAACATCTTCCTGAGAGAGGTCAAACTCAGGCTCTCGGTCAAGCTGAAGAACTGAAGAGGCAGAGAAATATTCAAATGATTTAGAGCTCGAGAAGAGACGGGGGATCCGACATCATTGGATTTGAGGGACAACCTTCAGTGCTTCCTTTATCCGCAAATGGACAGAATGTGTCCTACAATCGATTTTACAGACATGATGTGTCATGTCAACTCATAAAACCAACCATTATATTTTATTAACTCGAAGCCAGAACTGCTTATGTAATGTAATGTGACGCCATTTAAGAAAATATGTGAGTCTATTTATATGTGTGAGTATGTGCTGTAATTATTTGTTATGGAGTCAGTTGATAAGTTCAGTTGAATAAGTTCAACCTAATTAAGTCATTTGCACTCAATAAAAACACATGCACGCAAAACGTCTCTGGCTTTATATAGAATAGAAATCAGTCATAAGTAGCCTATTTATTTATATTCAATGAAACATTTAGGAGGGGGGCAAATCGCTTAAAAATAAGGGCCTCCTGCTGTAGGCCTTTGGAGAGAAGTGCGCTGTGGAGAGGAGTCCCTTTACACTAACATGAAGAACGGATATAGCTGAGGTTAGTTTGTTGTGCTCACTCGGATATCCCTGATGCACCATCCCACTATTCCCCACTCCATCACCTCCGCCTCCTCCCCCTTGCTTTACTTTCGTCCACCGCCTTAGAAGTACAGCCATCCCCTCTCAGAGTCTCCTTTTTTTATCCCCGGCGTCCCATGCGTTTTTTACCTGCCTTATCCGTCTTCATATCTCTCTCTCTCACACACACACACACACACACACACACACACACACACACACACACACACACACACACACACACACACTCACTTTCTCTCGTCTTTCAAAGCCTAGCTCTGCCGCCCTCCCCGAGGACGGAATTGTCTCCCCTTAATGGAACGCTAACCTGATGCTAAAAATGGGTCAGATAATGGTGATTAGATTCATCCGCCGCTCCCCCGGCGCATACTCCGTCCGGAGCATCGTGACGAATAACTAGCATTTGGCCCGGAGGATGAGAGCGATAGAGAGCAAGAGAGTATGAGAGAGAGAGAGAGAGAGGGTAGTGAGTTTCGTCTCTCTGCTGCAGCTGCTCCCCTGTGATTAGACTAGCAGTTGCACAGCGAAGATCTTCACACAAGACGATTTTTTTTTTTTTTTGCACTGCCGCGCACAGTTGCAGCTTCCACGAAACAGCGAATAAAGCCAAGGCACGTTTATTTCTACAGCACAATGGCCATTCATACTGCGTCAAGGGCCATTCCAAAAAACAAAAACGTCAACTTTGTCCCAATAAAAAACACAAGGCGTTTAGAAAGTATGGCAAGAATTTATTAATTTTTTGTACTCAAACATGTCAACTATATTTATACTTACAAGATGGGACACCGTTTAATGAGGCATAATATAACATTACGTTGATGAATAAGGCCTGATGTTAACAGAACTTCAAGGGATCTTAACCAAGCTTCTTCCGTTATCCGAGCCAGAAGACTTTGAGTGAAGGCCGGGGAACCCTTACCATTGCTAAAAACTCAGTAATGGTAACGGTTTCACTGCCTCCCTCCATCAGTAGGTCCTGCAGCTCCGTGTGAGTTAAATTCATTCCCTGGGCCCCAGACGGAGGATGATGCCCTGGATAGTACATCATCTATACTGTAGTGTCTCTATAATGAACTTACAGTATATGATGATATCCTGTCCAGAGCTCAAGACCAACGGCTACCGTTTCTTGCTTCCCCACGCGTGCTTCACCCTGCGAAGAGGAAGATGGGCCCTACATATTAATGCTTTCTATAGAGGTACTTCATGTGCATGTTACGGGTCAAAATATATCAAAACGTTGAGGCCCTACAACCAATTAAAAAACGTGACGTAGTGTCAAATGCAATGTTAAATAGTTAGTTTTCATCATGAGTGTGCGTTGACATAAACTAGGAAATAGATAATAAAATATAAAATAAAGGTATGTGTGTGACTATTGTAAACCAGCCAAATGACAATGAGACAAGAGAACTAGTGGATTCTTACCTGTGTACGCTTCGTCTTGACTCTGGATGAAGACACCATGTCTGGGGTTTCGTTTTAATTGCCCATCCTCTGCAGTGTGCGCTACCCTTTAGTTCCTGCGGACATTGAACTTAGCCCCCGGGGCTTTGGATCTTAAAGGCTCCTAGCTCATTAGCATATGATGATACAATTTGGGCTGGGCTGAAGTAAAAAAGGGTTAAACCTCTCTTATCTGCTCCTGGCCTGATGGTCCCACCCGTAATGCACGTATCCATGGTTACATGGTCAACTGTGAGAATTTCATACACGTGGATATTTATTATTTGTACACGCACATAAAAAAGGGAGGATGTCAGTGACTTCCACGCTGTTCCATTTTAAGAAGTGTATAATCCTTTCTTCAATGCATACATTAATGTGCATTGAATTAATGCACTCTCAGGAGATTCCAAAGAGGTTATTCAATGCTGAAACTAGGTTTTCATTATGTTTTGCTGACACAAATGAATTTGAATGAGTAGGCCTTTTGTAACTACACCGTATTGTCACTCTGCTTGTGTAAAACAATGGCGTGAACATTGTTGAACATGGTTTTAGGAATCTTTTTTGCCAGGTGTTTAAATAAAGGGGAACACCAATCGGGTGTAAGCTTTTATTATGGACCAGTCTGCTTTTATTTGCAACCACAGTAGTTGTTCACGCATTGTACTCAATATAAAACTCACAATGTTCACAGTGTCAGTGTGGTACTGACACCATCAACTAATTAAAATGGGCTGAAGTATTGCTTTATGGAGTATGGATTTATGTCATACTGCAATACTCACAATTTAGCATGCATTCTCATTTAATTAACTATGACACTTCAATTTGTCTTAAATAGAGTTAGATAACTATGAGATATATTCCCAGTCAACGAAGGAACCATCATCAAGTGATTCTGTTTTATAGACCGTGGTGGACTGATACGCAGGAGACATGGGTCAGTGTGGTAGCTTACTAGCCTAGTTTGGGTGGAGTACCTGTAGTGGGTGTGAGTGTGTGCCTGGTCAGTCACAGATAAAGATGGAGGTAGAACATTCTGGGTGGTTTGGTTTCCCTCCAAATCTTTATCTGGAGGCTAAATGTGTTTTCTTCTGCGAATTGTCATAAAGATAAAACCAGACGTTGCTTCATGTCTGAAGACACTTTCTTTTTCAGTTGGCATCTTCAAATAATAAAAAAAGAGCCTAACTTAAGTAACCCTTTAATATATTCATATGAAGTATCTTAATGATCATAATTTATGCATAATGTAAAAAAAAGAACCATAAAAACATAACGTATCATTTTAATGTTATAGTGTAGGTTAGGGAAAAGTGTCTGCTCTGCCTCATGTGAAACAAGAACTTTATTTTATATATTATATATTCCTTATTCAAACATCACAACAAATAAGCCATGCATCAGTTAATGTGTCATGTAGGCCTACATTGCTGCTTTACCTTGTGCTAAGCCACATGCTTTCATATTTGGTGTACTTATTTATTAATGTTTGTCGTTCATTGACCTGGCGAGTTTGAATACATGTGAAACAAGTTTCATGATGTTTTATTTGATTCTAACCTCCCCTACCTAATTTGACAGTCGACTAAGTTAATAACAGTTGTTGTAGAAAGGCATAGTGTGGCGTATGGGCACAAATGTCTGCCCTGCACTGCCATCTTGAGGATCAAGATGGCAGTGCAGGGCAGGGATGGGGCATGAAACTTCAAAACTCTAAGGAAAAGCTTTGTTAAAAAAAATCGTACAATCTTTAATTGCCACTACCTAATAAAAATATACATATAAAAAACTCATCATCTCAGTTCTATGTCTATAAATGTATTTATTTTATACACAATTAGCATTATGTTTTACAGAGCTTTTGCATACAAGTCAGTTTACCAGGTTTCAAGCCTATGATATGTTAAAGCTCTCCGAAATCCACCAAATCAGAAAACATGAGATGATTTTACATTTATTCAAGGGAAACACACAACGCTATCAATGAACATGGTTATTTAAATCTCAGACCAACACAAGTTGAAATCCCATGCGGAACTACTTTCACAGTGAACAGTCTAAGTGTGTATTCTAGATATAAAGTTAGTACATTTATTCTGGTTAAAGTAACTGGTTGTGATCGACCAAACGTGGATTCCTTCTGACGTTGAATTGAGAATTAAGGCATAGGTTAACAAATGTCTGCTCAGTCTATTCCATTATGTCGACCAAGCTGCCTCTACTCCGACAATCCAGATGCGGCAAGATCATTCGGAAAGAAAACAATTTCAAGGGCTTCCGCGCCCATATCTCGTACTAATCTCTCGTTCCCGTTACGTCGACAGGACAGCACGGTTATCGGAAAATGACAGTGGAACCGAGGGGGGTGGGGTCGGAGGCGGTTACATACGTGTTCAAGGCTAAATAGACAATCAGTGGTTTGGCACGCAAGTGCTACTCTAAATCCCTTCCCCCACTGACAGATGTGTGATGGGTAAAAACCCTGGTCATGAGTTGAGGCATAGCTTAACAAATGTCTGCTCAGTCTATTCCATTATGTCGACCAAGCTGCCTCTACTTAAAAAAACGTCGACATATGAACGCAATACTACAACTCATGTTTCTGTTGGCTGAAATGGTCCAATTCACTGCAACACGGTTTTGCAACCGAAATATTATGTTTTTTTAAATGTTTTAGTTTGGTAACAAACAACAAAACAAAATACAAAGTGTATTTATCTTGTCCGGTGATCTCGACAGTTTGACTTGGGATGACGGTGTCGTATAAATACAGTCGTAGACCACTTTCAATGCCAAGATAGAAAATGTGATCGATGTCAATACCGTATTACTGCATAACAGGCCTTTACCACTGAGGTGTAGTAGGGGCAAAAACAGGTGTAGCTCATTAGGTTAATTATTGGTCTGTAGGCATGCCAGAGCCCATACTTAAGATGAGATACACCTGTGTTAGCGTCTACTGTTACACCTCTGTGATAAGGGCCTATAGCACTGCTGAGTTCCAAATCGCATCCTTTTTCTTTGTACTTGTAGTACGTACTGTTGCACACATTATGCATACAATTGGGCCATACTACAGGTGATTTCACTGATTAGCACACCTGTAGTGCTACCCAGACTGTCACGGGTTCAGTCGATGTGACGTATCTTCTGCTGCGCAGAGGATTGTGGGGCAGAATAGCCGAAAAGCATGCTGGCTTGCATACTGCGAAATGCGACCGGATGTATAACATCCTGGTATTTTTGGCATACTGCATTTTCCATACTATGTATTGGGACATACTAAATCTTTTTCTGGCATACTAAATAGTACGGTAGTATGGGTATTGGAACGCAGGGCTGCTGTTTCAGGCTGGTCTGGACTTCACTCCCAAATCATAACCTGAAGTTATAGCATACAGACAGACATCATGACCTCATCACAGATAACAGGAACAGGAATTCCTTTTAACTTTACATATATTCCAAAGAAGGAGAAAATAACAAAAAAAAAGTTAACAGAATGTTACCATATTAAATTATATCTTATAAAATAATAAATGTAACTTTCTCTATAACAAATTCTATAATGTTTAAAAAACAAATATAACTATTCGCTCTGTGAGAACAGTGAAAAATATACAAAGTGAGAGATTCAAGCTGGTGTTAAAATGCAATTCAACAAAAAGAAAATCATAGGAAGACAGAACTCAATAGTCTAACAAGGCTGGGGGTTGGGGAAAGAGGTGGTAGGTTTGGGCAATTTAAAGCTCAGATTTGGTATGCATATGTACTCTAGTAGTTGAGGTAATACCACGAGGTGTGAGGGAACCTGAAAAGTCTGGTCTAGATTTCCTTATTAAGGCTAATTTGAACGGTGTATGGCTTTAACATGGCGCACGGACCGTCGTCTGCGTCTCTCTGCGTGGATAAAACAAGTGGACAGAGGGCTAGCAGCGAGCGTACGTTAGTACAAAGTAGTACAAAGATTCACTTTGGATGCAAGACATAAAAACCACAACAAAGACAAGGAAGGAAATCCATCTGGCCTGGGCACTTGAGTGATTGGACAGCACATCGGATTAAGGCCAGGCTAAAGGACATGCTAACGCTACAATATACTTCAGACGGGACAATCCTCCCGCTCTCACCCATTGTGTTCCCCCAACGCGACGCATATTAAGTAACACGAGTCCAACGAGAGGATGCCAAGACCGTTCTGCTTTGGACACAGTTTGGCTTCAGAAGTGTGCATCTGACGGTGTGTTCTTTAGTATCTGCCGAATATACTTGGTGCTTGGTAAATAAACGTGGAGCTTCCCACCAACGTGGGTGGTAATGCCCACATTAACTGGGCTTTTGGCATTCATCAACGTATGGTGAACAACTAGGGACCTGTTCCCAGTCGAAATTACAGTTCACTTGAGAGGGAGGGTTACATCTCAGTCCCAACCACAGTGTACATGATACGTCCACTATAAACCATGAAGACATCGATAGATGGGTACCATATGTACCATGATCAGGTACCTATGGACGCTCCTTGGTGCGGTAGGAGATGCACATGCCATGCTCCGGGGAGAGTACCATGTTCTCGGGGCTTGTTGTGTACTGTTTTAAATCACTGCAACGAAAAGCATTTAAACAAAAATACATGCAATTTCTGGTCCTTTAGAGAGAAGCCATCATGGGTTGTTTTTCTCTTTTTAAATAAAACACAGACATTTGACATCCAGATATAAAATCTTCTTGTTAGGTGGTGTTGATGGTCGAGTGTTTCCTAAAGTCAAAGGCAGTCAACACACACACACACACACACACACACACACACACACACACACACACACACACACACACACACACACACACACACACACACACACACACACACACACACACACAGAGACAGAGACAGAGACAGAGACAGAGAGAGAATAATACAGAAGTGTTGAAGACAGATAGAGGTAACAGAAGTAGTAGTGGTAGGATTGCCATGCATGAGGCAGACAGTATTTGAACAGGCTCCAGAGCTCCGGGGTCATCAAATGGCCGTCTGGCTCTGCTGGCCGGTTAGCTGCTGCAGGAAAGGCATCTGTGGAGAGATGAGCAGCAGAAATAGCCTGGATTAGATTTAGACTGACTTTCATAGCGCTCAGAGCCCCTCTTGCACGCCGAAGACTACGTTTGACATTCTCTGTACTCTCTCTCGGATTGCTTCCTGAGCCGTCAATACGATGGGCCCTTGTGAGTTGAGACAACAACAACTCCACGTTGAGAATGTAAGGGGTGTTATGTTACTACATGGGAGTAGACAGAAAGACAAGCAGCTAATACCTTAACCATTTATGAAATGACTTTAAAAGTAAATGAATTACTTTAGTAAAAAAAGAATACATAACATAAATGAATGGTCAGTATGTGGAGGTCCGGTCTAGCTCAACTCGTTATCTACAACAGGGTCTGGGGTTTGATTCCCGCTGTGAGAAGGCATGGGCTCACGGTATTGTAAGGCGCTTTGGTTAAAACGTGTCCACCGAATGACACACACTTCCTTCGTACCTCAGAATGACCAAAGTTCATTCAACCGTTGCTTAATCTCGAGAAAAACCATTGAGGACGAACCCATATTTACAATGGCGACGGCGAGTCACAGATGAAAACACTGCTGGGTACAAAAAGACACTTGTCGTGTGATATAACACGCGTGTAAGTAAACCGGTACATCGGCGACGTTACCTTTAACATGTCCACACCGGTGAGCGCGTTGACGGAGACGGGGAGCTCGGCCAGAAGCCGCGTCACCTCGCTGGTCACGTGGCTGCTGTCTCCGCTCATGATCACGATCTCATTGACCCTTGCCAGCGGCGCTGCCACCTTGGCCGCGATCTGGGGAAGAACGTTTTTTTTTTATCTATTTTTTTTGTATTTGATCCGATTAGCCCACATTATATGGGATCTTAACCAATAAATCCTTGTCTGTATATTTTAAACATATTTATGATCGCAACAATAATACACATTTAATGCACAACATAAAAAGGGAAAGGCCCAGGTGATTAAAATTAGGGCTAAGTATGAATTAGAACACAAATACCCACAGTGAAAACCCTTAACAAAAACAACACCCGCCTAGCATACATTTCTACACAGATGCAATGCAAAGCCCCAATCAAACACACGGTCCCTTCGCTGCCTACGCTTCCTGAGTCTGTAGCACAATAGCTAACCCAACAGAAAGCATCGGGTGGTGCAGCTCGGTACCTTGGGCAGGGCCTCCAGCACCAGTGCCGTCTGGGCCGCCTCTCCGTACTGCAGGTATGCCGCCGCCTTCAGCCTCATCTTCTCGGCCTCCGCCTTGCCCACCACCTCGATGGAGCCGGCCTCCGCCTCTCCGATGCAGCGGATCTTCTCCGCCTCTGCCTGCGCCGTCAGCACCTTCTTCATCCTGGGAGGGGGGGGGGGGGGGGAAGACGATCGGAGGAACAGATTGTGACACAGACACACAGACGCCTTGATAGCACGCCCGTTGGCGGTGTAGCATCTGCGGAGGATGCGTAGTAAGCGAGCAGGCATTGCAGTTCAGGACCTCCCAGCGGAAAGGTATCCCGGCTTCCATTCCCCTCCCCCCCCCCCCCCCCCCCCTGCCCCATCTTGTTCATGGATGAATGCATCCTGAGAAAGAAGCCTAACCCCCCCCAATGACATGTATCAAAAGCGCCTTACAGTCAACTACAGATACATGTCTGTGGCAGTGTGTGTGGACGATGGCTGGTTTAAGCAGCCTCACCTGGCCCGAGTCAGACTGATTGGAGTCTGGGGCTGGTTGATGCTGCACACCTGTTGTACATTGAGCAATCAATGTGCACAGGTTAAACCAGCCATCAACACACACACACACACACACTCATGGCAACATGGAGTCTCATTGTCTGCAAACTGTACAATAAAACGGCTTCCAACACCACGTCCTTGTCTGGAGGAGCCCAGTAAAAGTCCCCTAGGTGGAGCGTGGCAGCCACTTAGGTGGGGTGTAGCATGTAACATTGCTACAATGTCATTTAGGAGCACAAAGCCACATACAGTGAATCCAGTCCCATGATGTAATTAAGGAGAAAGCATCGGAATTCATTGTAAGTCGCTTCTGCTGTCATGACTAGTAGAAACGGAAGACTCCCTCACTTCTGTCCCTCGGCCAGCTGCTCGATCTTGTAGGCCTCGGCTTCGGCGGGCCGCTTGACGGTGGCGATGAGCTCCTTGTCCATGCGGACGATCTCCTTCTCCTCGATGGTGATCTGCTTCTTCCTCTGCACCACCTCGATCTCGATCTCCTCCAGCCGGATCTTCTGCTGCTCCTTGGCCGCCTGCAGCTCGTAGGCCAGCTGGGCCTCCGCTTTCTGCAAGGATGGAAGGGTGGAGACGGGATTGGTCGGTGTCGGAAGCGTTGGGCTGACTGCCAGGCCGAAAGGTTTGGGTTAAATTCTCGATGTCCACAGCCTGTTTGAAGGCCTGTCTGAGCATGAGGCCTAACGCCTGCCTGTGTGCTCCTGAATGACCTGATGTCTTTAGGATGACCTAACTGTATCTTAGTGGCCTATCCATGTATTCGCTGTCTGACACTTACCTGCTTATTAGTAAGCTGTCCATGTATTCGATGTCTGATCTCTACCTGCTTATTAGTGAGCTGTCCATGTATTCACTGTCTGATCCCAACCTGCTCCTGATTGACCTGTCTCTGTATTCACAATCTAACCCCTACCTGCTCCTGATTGATCTGTCTCTGTATTCACTATCTAACCCCTACCTGCTCCTTGATGACTGTTTGCTGTATTCACTGTCTACGTAAATAAAATTGGATAAAACAATCTCTAATCCCTATATGCTTAACAAACACACACATACGCACGCATATGAATGGAGGGCATTGCGTGACATGGTGATATTCCTACCTTTGTGTTGACCTCTTGGTTAAAAGAAGCCTTCTGCATTTCCAGCTCTCGTTTAGAGTCGGCCATCTTTGTGTCAGCTTGGAACTTGATATCCATCATTTCCTTCTTGCAGTCTGCTTCCTGTTGTATAGGATGAAGCACATTAAGATGGGGTAGGAAGCTCATTCACTATACCTTAGAGATTTATCAAGCCAGAGTGAGTGAAACTGATTGAACGACTTTGGAGCGCACCCCTATACGCTGACTTGTTGAGGGGTAGGGTTTGCTTGAATAAAGACTACAAATCCCATGGGTCCATTAACTTGTGGAGTGGTTTTGGACAGGAAAAAGTGAGAGACACATTGAAAGGTTTGAATTAAATATATCGCTGTTTGCTAAATGTTACAGCTGTTGTGATGGTGTCAGTGTACATTTCTGTCTTCTGATTCTGCAGATAATACATCACATTTCAAATCATAATCGTTTCACACCTACGAGCTCATATAAATGATTGAAAAGTAGAATATTTGGCTTTTGTGAATCATCAACTTGTGACGCGTACATACGTAAGCTCGCTGTGCTAACGTTAGCTCGCTGTGCTAATAGATAAATGTCTGTCCTACCTTGATCCCAGCGTCTCTCTCGGCCTCGGCCACTCCGATGTCGGCATCCCTCTGCACCGCCGCCGTCTGGGTCTTACCCAGGGAGCTCAGGTACTCCACCTTATCGTACACGTCCTGTCGGGGAGGGGGCCACACTCTAGTGAGCCACAGTGTGTGCGGAACAATCGCTGCCCTTCACATTCAACACGTATACGGATTGGGGCCAGGCGCTAACGTCGCTACAGCTAAGCCCCTGGATGGTTTTAGTGGCCCCGCGTACCTTGATGGTGAAGCTGAGGATCTCAATGCCCATGCGGCCCACATCGGGGGAGGCCACCTCGCGCACCAGTTTGGCGAAGCGGTCTCGGTCCTGGTAGATCTGCTCCACGGTCAGGGTTCCTGGAAACACGGGCACGGGGAGGTTGAGTGTCATCGGATCAGTTTCTATGCAGCGTTTCTTCTTGAACTCAATTCATCTAGTCACCTAGGTGGAGTATGGCAGCCACCTAGGTGGCATGAAGCATTGGAGTTTGCTACATTATCATTATCGTTGTTGTAATAAGTGCCTTCTCACCGAGGATGGAGCGCAGGTGGCCCTCCAGGGTCTGCAGGATGACACTCTTGATCTCCGCCACCGACTTTCCCAGGAACTGTTCGCAGGCGTAGCCCAGCAGCTCGTTATCTGTCATCACCTTCACCTGTGGCACAGCAGATACGTGGCTGTCAGTGGGCGGTACAGACACGCACGCACACACACACACACACACACACAAACAGATACACACAAACACAGTGCATACGCAGAGAATAATACACCCATGCACATTCGCAAATTAAAACAGTTGTTGCATGCGTATGTTTGCTAGCATACGTTAGTTATGATATATACATGTATATGTATACATACTTGTGTGTAAGCATGTACATAGTTGTAAGTGTCTCATATCGGAGGGCATGACAGTATATTTTACAGGTGATATCTGTATATGAGCCCCATGAATATTTGTATAATTGCGTACCAAGTTGTAGCGAGCAAAGAAATAAACACATTTTGAATGTGTCTTATGCCCGTTGATTCTGAGGTATGTTATTGGACTTAAACAATTCAAGATATGACTCGAAAGCATTTCAGTTGCTTCGGACGGCTTCTTATTAGCTAACACTGCATACTCTAGTGGTAATACTGTAATACTGTTGTGGTAAAGGATGAAAACAGGGAGAAGAACAAATATTTAAATATGGAATGGCAGTGATCTGCTGAATGGTCACATCACAAAACCTGCTATTCAACAAAATAAAAACACCAGCATTAAAATGAAGAAAAACACAAACGTTCAATGTGGAAAAGGTTATACTAAGGTAGATGCCTCAACATCTATCTTGACCCCCCCCCCCACCCTCCTTTCCCACAAGATCTCAGTGAGTAAAGTGATCATAAACAATATGGCGAGAGGAAGGAGAGAGGCCCCTGGTTTCTGTCCTTCACAGCGAGCTGAAAAAGAGGGGGGGCGGCACATTTGGGGGGGAGAGGCGAGGGGGGGGGGGGGGGGGGGGGGGGGGGGCAGACGTGCACCTGCACTAGGAGACACGTGCACTGCACGGACACACACACACACAAATTGCAAACGGAATGAGGGATGATGATTACAGTCATTCCAACAGCGTTCAACGACTTGGGGTGGGTCAGGGTCACAGCCAACCACCACACACTGGGCACACGTCCAGCGGGTGAGGGGTGGGCTCTGCATGCAGTGGTCCCTCTGATGCCCTCTTCCACCACCTCATCTGATGCCCACCACCCTACTTAGCCCCGCCTCTTCCTCCCTTTGTCCCGTCACTTGTCAATTTTTTTATTATTAAACAATACCATATAGAAAGTATATACAATATAGAAAGTACAGGAAATGGTAGGAAGATATGATAGCATTTAATCTAATCCCCATCACTATTACCTAGAGGTCCATGAACTATGGACCTATGCTATGCCTTTACATCATTTTTAGTTTTTTGCCAGTAGGCTTTCAATTGTGCGTTACCAGTACAACCGATGTAAGATGGCAACTACAGCAATCTAACATAATAAATGGTGTATTTCACGTTAATGAATCATAGGTTTGAAACTACCTTCAACTGTTTGCAACACCCCCCGTTGTGTCTTCATGAAGACAAAACAGCTGTTACCATGGTAACAATCTACAATGCCATTGGCTTAGGTGAGACCAATCATGGGGCGGAGTGGTAATTCGTCCTAGTGCCTGTATGGGCGCGAGCGGGAGAAGCGTGAACATTGAGGCCAGACCCTGACAGTGGATTCATTGTGAATGTGTGTGAGAGGGGGGACACAGTAGAGAGGGTCACTGGAATGGGAACAGGCAACCAAAACAAAACAGAATGTAAAAACATTGTTATGACAGACAGCAAGACGGCCACATACAGACAAACACGTACAGATATAAGCCTTGAACACAATCCAGCATTTCCGTTGATAAAAGTAGCCCCGTTAAGACTTTAATTGTGGTAAGAGATAAACATGCAGACAAACACAGACCTCGTTCAAACAACCTAACAAACAACAAATACATTCATGAATAATAACACAATGAATAAATAAATGAAAAAATAAAAGGTACAATAAATACAATTCAAAGAAAAATATATGATGATGTAGACAGCTTTTGAGAAACATGTTTTGGAAATGCAAATGATACATGTATTATTTTTTCAACCAAAAGAACATATCAGTGTTTCTCTTTTGTCTGCAGTTGAAAAGTGATGAAATCCTGAATGTGGGTGAAGAAGCCCAGAAAGCTGGGCTGACGTCCTGCCCTAAGACCAGCAGCAGGGTCAACCCTTCAGGGCAGCATGGCACTGGGCCCTCCACTTAATGCTGCTGGCAGTGGTCTCGCTACTGACCACACCACTAAAAACCATCAGAGAAACAAGTATGCATCTTTGGTGCAAATAATAAACTTGTGTAATGCTGTATCAAATGCCTTAAAGATACCCCAAAGATGTCTTGAGTGTGTGTGTGAAAATGAGGCCAGTAAAAACAAATGCAAGCCTCAAAAGTCTCCCCATCCAACATAAGCCATAAAATAAAAGGAATAAAAACAGCAACTGGTTCAGCCACATTGAGTGAATGCAACGAATGCAAGCGGGAATGAGCGTTAGGCATGTATGGGAGGGAGGGAGGGAGGGAGGGAGAGGGAGGGAGGAGGGAGGGAGGGAGGGAGGGAGGGAGAGGGAGGGAGGGAGGGAGGGAGAGAGGGAGGGAGGGAGGGAGGGAGTGGAGTCTGGCCTTGAGAGTGGAGAGAGGCATTCCCAGAGAGCGTGGGTTTGGATTTACCTGTGCCACCCCCGTGACTGTTATAGCTACACCCTCGGCTGTCTCTACATCATCACACTTGGGCTGCAGGGTCATAATCTCAAGGGTTATCCTGTGAAGAATGTGGAAAACAAAAATAAAAATAAAAATTGGCAATGTTCAGAGGAAGGGAAAGCAAATGAAAGAAGGAGAGAGAGAGAGAGAGAGAGAGCGAGAGAGCGAGAGAGAGAGAGAGAGAGGAGGCAACGGGGACACAAGAGTATCAAAAATAAAAAGTAAATGCCAGGCCCTGGAAAGACACTGGTTCCCTTGGCAACGGAGATGAATGAACCACTGTGCCACGCAATGTTATACAGGGGCAAAATAATTGAATAGTAGCAATAGTACCAATATTAGGCTACTATACTACACGTTGCAATACAGGAGTCAAAATGTGTTAATTTTTATTAAGTGCGCTACATTTCCTATTTCACTTTTAATTACATTTGATAAATATAACGAAATTTGTCTATTTATTTTTCATTTTAGATAATTTTGTTTGTTATTTAATTGATGCCCAGTTATCATTTGAACTTAGTTGCCAAGAGAAGCCAGTTAAGAGTTATAGTGAAGTGAAACCCAGGTTAAAGACAGCCGTCTCTCTCTCTCTCTCCACTGCAGTGAAAGATGAAGGAGGGAGAGGAAGGGGGAAGGGAAAAAAACACACACGGACATTAGTTTTGTTAGTCGGACCAAAGTTTCCTCTGTGTCTCCCTGTGTGTCTCAACACAACGCTACCCTGCCTGGACTCCCCTCTGTGGTGGTGGTGGTAGTGCTGGTTTTGGGGGGGGGGGTTGTTTTTATGGTTTCCTTTGACTTATTGCAATGAATTACCTGAGCCACCCCTGTCACATCCAAGGGAACCCCCTCCGAAGTTTCGATATTCTCACAGCGACAGAGGATGGTCATAACTTCCAGTGACATTCTACGCAGGCAGGCGGGCGCGAGGGGGAGGGAGGGAGGGGCGAAGGGGGAGGCGGGGTAGCAGAAGGCACAAAAAAGTAAATTGGAAAAACAACTGTTAGGCAAGTCAGTAACCAAGGTTACATATCAAAAGGTCAGAGGGGGGATGGGGGGGAAGAGAGAGAGAGAGAGAGAGAGAGAGAGAGAGAGAGAGAGAGAGAGAGAGAGAGAGAGAGAGAGAGAGAGAGAGAGAGAGAGAGAGAGAGAGAGAGAGAGAGAGAGAGAGAGAGAGAGAGAGAGAGAGAGAGAGAGAGAGAGAGAGAGACTCGTTGCCCTGTTGTGTTTTCTTACTGGCACCGGGCAAGCTCTTCGTCTATTGCTGAAGGGCACCTTTGTATCCGCTAAGCTAAAGCTGAAACTGAGCTAGCAAGCTAGTACTTGTGTGTGCTAAAGCTGTATCAAAGTGGACAAAGGGTAACAGGATATAGGCTATATGTATATACATAGTGAGTGACAGATATTAAGTACATTTCTGTCCTGGCTCGAAGTGCAACTTGAGACTTTATAGATCAAACTAAAAATAATAACAACAAAGCCTAAATCAATGATTTGGCTTCTTATTGTCGACAGCTTTATCTTCTAAGGATGATGCATTCATTCATTTGTTAGTTTACGTGGAAAATGATAGGTAAGAGGACACACCTGCCAGGGATGGGATACGGTGACAAACCCTGACTGGCACCAATATTACATCAGCAGGCTTTTAGTCTCTCACACGCACACGTACACACCCACATACACTGTCTCCCAGTGGAAATTGGATCAATGACTCACCAAACCCATCAATGAATGATGGGTTGGACATTAACATGATTACTGCATCCGAAGTGGGAAGAGACAGTGTTGTTATGCTCCACAGCCCCAAGGCCTAATGCACACACCAGGCTTTTATCTCTAGTGGCTAAGACCTGTCGTCTCCTAGAGCACAGCAACCGACACGCCTACGCTGAGTTTTGTATATTGTAGTCTTACGACGTGGGGGAAATTTACGGAGACGCAGCAATCCGCACCAATGCTAATGCTAAATGCTAGCTAGGATACAAGGCTCCAGCTGTTGGTAACTATCTCTGAGAGGAATACTACCACGGTGCCTCCTAGCAACTAGACAATGACAAGCGTCTATGGGAAATAGGTTACCAAACAGGAACACAGAGAGCGGGGTTAAGTCAGAAAGTGTGTGATCAACACAAAGCGAAGCTGGTTAGCGAGGAAAGAGGAACCAGACACAAGAGCCACAGGAGAAACTGCACAAAAAATAAGGGTAACACTTAACTATAAGGGTACATTAATTAACCAATAATTAACATTATTTAATGCAGTAATAAGCATAAACTAACATGAACTTACAGTTAATCAACAGTTAACTAATGTTCAAGTAATCATGTATTAATGGTGTTCATGTTTATTAATGGTGTTCATGTTAACTAAGGTAATGGTGTTCATGTCAACCCACTAACCCTTACCTCAACCCTAACCCCTATGCTAATGCTATACAGTAATGCTTATTACTGCATTTACTAACGTTAATTAATGGTTACTAGACCATCAGTTAACTGTTAATTAACAGTTAGTTAATGCTTATTAATTCATTAACTCATGTTAATTAATGGTTAATTAATGTACCCTTATCGTAAAGACAGGAGTAGCAATTTATTAGTTGTTATTTTTTTATAATATAGAATATCAATAAAGAGTTTGTAATGAGATCAGAGTATTGTTGGAGATTGTCAAAAATTGACAAATTTCACAACTTTCTAGTGATGTTGAATCTTATCTAGAAATGATGTTATTATTAACATAACCTACCTCATTAACAATATAGTCTACAACACATTTAAACAATAACAAACCATGATGAATCCCTTGTTTCCTACTCTCAGAGAGAGAGATTCAGCTGTATACCTCATTTAAATAAGAACAACACTATAAAAGATAAAATGTCTTATTCTCAAGCCGAACACTGATAAGGGTTAAATGCTAATAGCTGAACATAAAGACAGCGAGTATGTTTCATAAATTATTCAACTGCCATTATCAACTCTTTCTAACCTGTCTAACATGTACCCTGCTGCTGCTGCTGACTGTGTATATTTGATATGTTAACATTAGCTTGAAATATTGAAAGCAAAAGCGAAGCATTACAGTGTTATGTGCTGCTGTTAACCACTTTGAGGTAAAAAAAAAAGTACATGCTGCCGCTATTTACAAGAACATACATATTTCCCTTTTATAACTTCTGATGGAATGACATGTTGACTGTGATGGGTAAACGTGGCATCGTAGCTTTATCTAGATGAGAGGAAGGGAGGGATGAGAGGAAGAGGGGGGACAGGTGGTGAAATGACAAAGCTTTACCTCTGGATGTCCGAGATGAGCCACCAGGCCCATGACCAGCCCCCCACCACATACGTCTTGGTGTCGGAGCAACCACCTGCAAGGGTCATAGCAGACTGCCTGAACATCACACGCTTGTCACGCCGCAGTAAGTTAAAGCCTTACTTAGAGTTAGCATTTAGCTTAATCTTGAAAGGTCTGCTAGAGCCAATGGCAAGCTACAATTCATCTCGATACATTCACAAATTAGACGAATCATCATGATGACTTAGCGTTGTTTCAAATTGGTTCATGGTCCTTCGTTCCAATCCAATTGTGTGGAACTCATTCCACAAGCCCAATGGCTTTTAACTATGTGTTTTGATTTTGCAAACTAATGTTTTTTGAATAAACATTTTGAACATCAACTTTTAACTTCCAAAGTTTCAAAATGAATGCCATTTAATCACTGTAAACATGAATACAATACACATGCTCCCTTTAAAGTAGGTGTGACTAGAAAATAGTAAATCATAAAATATAGGACAAGCGTAAGACATCAACTCTCTTATCGTATAAACAACTAACAATGAATTCCAGTCTGTTAACAGGAACCATGTTAAAAACACTGTTCAGCAGGCGTTCTTGTCTCAATCAAATGAAACAGCCCAATTGTGTACACAAAAATGAGGAAAGCCACAAGCACTTTCAGAGTCATAAAAAGCACTGCATTAGCTTTGCCACATGACGTAGGAATTAACAAACAATACCTATCCTGTTCACAGATAGATAGGAACCAAAATTGACAGCCTTTTAGCAGGGAGTGGAACATGAGCCACAACACAATATTTTCCCTATGCTGGGAATTATGAGTTTAGCCTTTTGGGAGTTTGTGTGTGTGGTTGTGTGTGTGACTGTGTGTGTGTGTGTGTGTGTGTGTGTGTGTGTGTGTGTGTGTGTGTGTGTGTGTGTGTGTGTGTGTGTGTGTGTGTGTGTGTGTGTGTGACATTCCCAGCTGCTATGCTTGAAGTGATAGACAGGAAAAGGGGGGCAGAGGGCTGGTCCTGTTTAAATCAGCTTTCTCCAAAATAACATTGAGGTCAGACATCTTGATACAGCCTAAATACAGTCTCATTTCCCTGAACGACTTGAACATTTTGTATTTTGTGTTATAATTATTACATCAGGCGTTTGTTGAGCATACGTAATAACCTATATATACAATTCGAACTAGCGAAAACTGGTTGTATTTCTGCACTTCTGAACCGGTGTATAGCGGTAGTTAACCGACGTTTTAGGATGCATGGTAGGATCAGGCCAATATAAGTGATGCCTGGGGGTCCTCCCTAGCCCCAACGGCATAACTCAAAAACCAGGGCCAAATCTCTGTAAAGGCGATGGAGATTGCAGCAGACAAACGAAATAAAAAGGTCTCCACCAGGTTCCAGCGTGTTTTTACATACAATGATATGTATAGCTACGTTAAAACACAACATACTTTTGTTTATAGGCAACATTTAATAGCTATATTTTGTGCTTGGGCTATAATGGGATACACCAGATTTCAAAGAATGTGTGTGGTTTGCAACAGGTCCACGGTAGCTTTGGAAGAAACGTTACATAAAAAACAAAACAATCGAATAAACATGCCATCTAATCCCACATTTCACAGCGAGAAATGTGAAAATTGGAAGGGAAAACACATCATAGGAACCAAGGGGGAGTTAATCGATCAAACGACGTGCTACTACCAAGTCATCTTCAAAACAGGGCGGTCTGTTTACCTTTTGTTTTGTTTTGATCAAAATTGTAGTATAACGTTGGTCGTACTTTATTGCAGTCACGGTTATTTTCGCAGTAAACACACGGGTAAATCGATCAGGTTTGTAACGTTAAGCACATTCTCTCGCAAAGGACCTAATCGACGCGTTATTTGTATTCCTATTCCTACGGGAAAGGGGCGTTTTGTGTGGCAATTTTCAAATACATATTTGGGAACGCTGAGGCTGGGCGAAGCGATTTCACCAAGAAGGTAAATGCATTGAATCCAACGTACCTGAAACGACAAGGGCTTCGTTTGGTCCCACGGTGTGGCAGTTTCCCATATTTCAATGTGAAGGGGCCGCTTTTGCTGGAAAAGGACAAATAACCGAAAATGACAATTACAAAACGATATGTTTTCGAACAGGATCGCTTGGTGTGTGTGTTTTTTTTCTCCCTCCTTTCAACATATAGTCCTTGCAGCATCCCACCCGTGCCCCGCCTTTATCAATACAATCCTGTTCTTCGCAAAATGGAGCACCTCGTGATGGAAACCCGTTCTCCTGCCCCCCCCCCCCCCCCCCCCCCCCCCCACCATCCCCCTCCCCACAACGCCGGGTGGGCGTGGCCGGTGACGCCCTTTCGCAACACTACTACTTAACGCTGACAGACATGTTTAGGAAAAAACATTTATATATATATAGTACATTCTGTGTCCTTCTACAGTAGTGTGATGTTTGACTGAACGTGTATTATCTCCCAGTTAATGTATCGCCTTTAATCAGAATGTTCACCTCTGCATGCAGATTATATTATACGCAAATCTTGTATGCTGCAGTACAATTTGCAGTGTATAGTGAGGGACAAATGTGTTACCGCCAGTACATCAGAGCCAGGCATTCTTATTGGCATTAATGAACAGAGCCCACATATAAATTGTTTAAGCCTTATTTATACCAACTATGGTTGGAACAGTGTCGAGACACGTCATTGCAATTAAGTTATGCGTGTTATGTGCATGTCTGCCAGCGCCGTGCACAGACATTTTGGTAAGCAGGTTCTCAACCGCAGAAAAAGGGCAACCCTTTCTTTATTAGTTATAAATAATACACATATCTTAATTATTCATAAATTATAAAGTTACATAGGCTACAGTATAACATATTTTACTCACATATTTATTTATTTCAATACCCATACACTCACGCAGAAGTTTAATACGCAACAGATTTAGACAATAATTATCAAGGCTTCTTATTGCCACAACCGGCAACGCGTCCCTGTCATTTGGTAGAAACAATAAAAAAATTAGCCATAGTCTGCTCGGACATGGAATAACTTTTTTGAGATCTGTATTTACTTGATTAAAACACAACGGATCATTTCCCGGGACAGGCCACCACAAAGGGGGAATGTCCCCGGAAAACGGGGACGTCTGGGAGGTAACTCCTCTTGATTGACGACATTATTTCGCAAGAGTAGCTTGCTTGTTACTTGTTAAGCTTAATGTTGTGCTTATCTAAGTTAGTCTGGCTGTTTTGAGATAGTGGTTTAATTTCACAACCGTGACAAACAATGCCGAGGCCTAGGGCAAACACACTATCGTTACCTTACAGTCACCAACGGAGGCAAGTCAGGGACATGGGGAAGTAGACGCTGCCCCCCACCAACATTGACCTCCCTCGCATGAATTTATTTTGCCGACAGCACCCTCTTGTGGCTCCCAACGGCTTAACACGTGCTTTAGGAGGTTTTGAAATGTTAAAATAGTCAATACAGATGTGTGCTTATTATGTTTACTCTAAAGTAGTCAAATCCTCTTGATGCTTCATATTTCACCATCAAAAGTACTTGTGCATTTGCATTTATCTGGAAATATAATAAATGTGCCATCTTATTTTCTGCACAACTGAAAAATTACATTAATGGTAATAATTTCATATTAATTAAATTGTATGAACTTAATGAATGGAACATTGTTATATGGTAGGCCTATTGGTGGATTATGCATGACAGTTAAGTGATTAGGCCTTTCAACCTTCGACCTTCTCTGAATATTATATAACAATTTACAAGTATGATCTTTTATCATCTTGCTTCTTCTTCTGCATGCATTACAAGTGAGCGAGGCTCTGAGCAGCAGAATGCTTCCTGGTGGGCTAATCATTACAGATAGTGAACGTTTGGGTGCACATGCAAGTCAGTGAAGACACAGGGACGCAGACATGAAGCACGACCCGCACAGGCCAACATGGAGCCGGCAGATAGAGTTCACGTTGGCCGGTATCGGTATGGCCGTCGGTTTGGGCAATGTTTGGAGGTTCCCATATCTCTGTTACAGGAGTGGAGGCGGTGAGTGTGTCTGAGGATGTCTTTTTTCTTTCGATTTGTTCGTTTTTGTTGGTCATAACTTTAGTATGTATGTATGTATGTATGTATGTATGTATGTATGTATGTATGTATGTATGTATGTATGTATGTATGTACAGTATGTATGTATGTATGTATGTATGTATGTTTGTATGTATGTATGTATGTATGTATGTATGTATGTATGTATGTGTTTCCATTGGATCAATTCCAATAAAGGTTTTAACGCAAATTGTGAATTTCTGAAGCAGATTACATATTTACAGATAGCACAACCACGCCATCTCTTTTCACACGTTTAGTCTCCCAGAACAAAAAAACAGTTACGTTGACATTCTCTATCTTCCGAGCAGATTTAAGATTGTAGCATACTATTTACTGATTACACAGGCCTGTAGTTAAAGGTGCACGTGTTGTAAAAACAAAACAACTGAAAGCAAGCTGAGTCATTCGTGACCCATTACAACATACAACCGACCTATGCTTGTTGTAGTGTTACGTCTGCATCCTGTTTTTATGTGTCATTTGGTTGCTTGTGCTATAGGGGCCTTTCTGGTGCCGTACATTTTCATGCTGGTGGTCCTGGGAATCCCTCTGCTCTACATGGAGCTGCTGCTTGGCCAGTACATGAGGAGAGGCCCGGTCCAAGTCCTCAGAAATGTCTGCCCACTCTTGAAAGGTAGCGCAACACACAAGCAGCCAATCAGCTCCTAGTTAACCACAGCCTGGCAAAAGGCAAAGCCTTGTCTTTGCATGGACTTTCAACAATTGTGTTTACCATCTTCTGCATTGTTAAATATTTGACCGAATATCAATTAAAACAAAATACTGGCGTAAACCCCTTGATATCCACACACACACACACACACACACACACACACACACACACACACACACACACACACACACACACACACACACACACACACACACACACACACACACACACACACACACACACACAGACACACAGACTTCTCCCTTTTACATAGATTTTCTTGTTTTTTTAAGCGTCTCTGGGTACTAAGAAAAGTGCTTTAGAAATCCAATGTCCTATTATTATTATTTTTATTATTATTATTAATAAAAACAATAATGCTAATTCAAAATAATGATGTGCGATGACCACATCTGCTAGTTGTACATGTATGACTTTGTATCAGACAAATAAAACTTGAACTTGAACTCCAGGGGTTGGCTTGGCATCCGTGGCTATCTCCTTCATCATGTGCACGTACTACAATGTGGTGATCACCTGGGCCCTGTACTACATGTTCAGCTCGTTCCGCACCACACTGCCCTGGCAGGACTGCAACAACACCTGGAACACACCCAACTGCACCAGCAGCCCCACAAACAGCAGTGGCGCACACACCTCCACAGCCAGCCAGCAGTTCTTCAAGTAGGCCCTATATTCTGTGTGCGTGTGTGTGTGTGTGTGTGTGTGTGTGTGTGTGTGTGTGTGTGTGTGTGTGTGTGTGTGCGTGCGTGTGTGTGTAAAACACTTAGTAACTTAGTAACTTGAAAGTGCCTGCTCTTGCTGACAGTGGATTCAATGTTTCTCCGGATAAAAAACAAAATCATTGTTTTATGGATAGTCATAGTTCATTGCATTTATGCAGTGCTTTTCAAGGCACCCAAAACACATTACTTAGTGTGTGTGTGTGTGAGTGTGTGTGTGTGTGTGGGGTGCACTACTACCTACGCTGATAGAGAAAAGCCACGGAATCTATTTCATTGTAAATCGTGGCCATGAGCCAACATGCTAATTGTTTTATTTGCGCTCAGCAAGATAGGGTTATCCACAAGGCCAGGTGAGGGGTCATTATGTCAGTGTTACAACGTGAAACACATATGGTACGTCCAATAGTTGTTTCATTGTATCCCCGTTTCAGGGCTGGTTCTAATTATAAGCTGTATAAGTGACAGCTGAGGGCCCCCAAAGCCATCAAAAAAAAAAAAAAAGACATATGGGCAAGTTTTTCGTACAGTTCAGTTCAGTGATTTTGATCCTTAGATCAGTCTCAAAATGTGTTAATTGTAGCTTTCGTGCAACAATTCAGATATTCATTGACCCCCTCATTGATTGACCGAAGCCACAATGATTTGGGTGGGGAATTGGGAGAGCAGTGATTACAATTATATTTTTTGCTTAATATAAATTATATCTATATATATATATAGTGGCCATGAGCCAACATGCTAATTGTTTTATTTGCGCTCAGCAAGATAGGGTTATCCACAAGGCCAGGTGAGGGGTCATTATGTATGTTTTTTATAAATTCGGAAATATATCAACATATAATTTTTTTTTATAAATTCTGATTTGTATATATATATATATATATACGCTATATATATATATATATATATATATATATATATATATATATATATACAAATCAGAATTTATAAAAAAAAATTTAATGGGTTTGAAGTCGGATGTGGCGGGAAGTGACTGATGGTCCCCAGAAGGTCAGAAACGGCCCTGCCCAGTTTAAACGGTTCCTAATCTTTGGGGTTTGTCCCAGTTTGAAGATGCTGCAGCGGACCAGCGGCCTGGAGGATTCTGGAACCCTCCGCTGGGAGCTCCTGCTGATCCTGCTGCTGGCCTGGACCCTGATCTACCTCTGTATCTTCAAAGGGGTGAAGTCCACCGGCAAGGTGAGGGCGAGAGAGCAAGGAGAGAGAGAGAGAGAGAGAGAGAGAGAGAGAGAGAGAGATGGTGGTGGTGGGGGGTGGGATGCTTTGTTTAACAAGATCACAATCATTAATGGTCATGGGTTGTATTCCAAAATAACTTTGCGATTAATAAGCACATGCCTGCATATGTGTATGCATGTGTGTGTGTGTGTGGTGTGTGTGTGCACGCTCATGTGTATGCATGTGTGTGTGTGTGTGTGTGTGTGTGTGTGTAGGTGGTGTACTTCACGGCCCTCTTCCCGTACGTGATCCTGCTGGCTCTGCTGATCAATAATGTCCAGCTCCCGGGGGCCCTGGAGGGAATAAAGTTCTTCATCATTCCAGAGTGGGACAAGCTGCTCTCCATGGAGGTAAGAAAGATCCCATCGATCAGCCCGTGTGTATTTTGTTGTGTTGTATCTCCACTGGGTTCCAGGTGTGTTGTGTGGAATTATGTTATGTTATGTTGTGTTGTATCTCCACTGGGTTCCAGGTGTGTTGTGTGGTATTATGTTATGTTGTGTTGTATCTCCACTGTGTTCCAGGTGTGTTGTGTGGTATTATGTTATGTTATGTTGTGCTCGGTTGTATCTCCACTGGGTTCCAGGTGTGTTGTGTGGTATTATGTTATGTTGTGTTGTATCTCCACTGTGTTCCAGGTGTGTTGTGTGGTATTATGTTATGTTATGTTGTGCTCGGTTGTATCTCCACTGGGTTCCAGGTGTGTTGTGTGGTGTTGTGTTATGTTGTGTTGGGTTGTATCTCCACTGGGTTCCAGGTGTGTTGTGTTGTGTCGTGTTGTGTTGTATCTCCACTTGGTTCCAGGTGTGTTGTTTGTATTCTCCACTGACTTGTAGGTGTGGGTGAATGCCGCAGCGCAGATCTTCAACTCCATCGGGATAGGCTTTGGATCGCTCATGTCCATGTCTAGCTACAACTCCTTCAACAACAATGTGCTGAAGTAAGACTTGGAACGAGAAGAACCAAGAGGATCTATGGCCTGTGGTGTGATAAACTGATCCTAACTGGGCTGCTCACCTCCTCCCTACAGAGACACTCTGACCATAGCTATTATCAACTCTTTGACCAGTATCCTGGCAGGGTTCGTCATCTTCTCGGCATTTGGGTACATGTCTCATCTCCAGGGCATTCACATTAAGGACCTGGCAGTCGATGGTAAGGCGGCCAAAAGGCTTTTGGCTACAACTTAACACATCTATGTCATATTTTTACTGTTTGTGTAATTTGTGTATTTGATTCCACTGTTGCTGTGGTGACACACGGTGTGTTGGTCAGGCCCAGGACTGGTGTTTGTCGTCTACCCACAAGCGTTTGCAACCATGCCGCTGGCTCCACTCTGGGCTGTGATGTTCTTCTTCATGCTGCTCTGCCTAGGCCTGGACAGCGAGGTCGGTACATACACACACACACACACACACACACACACACACACATACACACACACACACAATTCAGCAAACTACAATACAGCACTCTCAAGGCACTAGCGGAACCATGACTTGTGTGGTTTGGATGTCGTTAAAATTCACCAGATGCTTTTAATGTTTTAAGACCATGACAGAGTCTGGGTATTCATTAACTGTTCTTTTTTAGGATAAGATCATATAAGTTAAACTGTATTAATCCCACATCAGGGGAAATTCACTTGTTACAGCAACTTAAGAGTTAAAAGTAGAGGAAAAGAGTGATAAAAAATTCTATTAATAATTCTATTAAAAAAACATAAAAAAACATAAAGAATATAAAGATAAATATAGATTTAAAAACAATGTACACTATAAACAGCTTAACCTTGCACAGGACTAAAAAAGGACATGCACAGGATTGTTGCCCAGTATAAATATAATTACAAAGGATAATTGCACAGTATAAGTATACATATAATTGCACAGGATAATTTGTATCTGTGTAAGGATAAATAAATAGGATATTTAACCTGAGATAACTGGTGCAAAGTGACGGTGAAGTTGTAAGTGGTGGGTGACGGTGACAGACAACAGTGTTACATTATGTAAAATAGTTTCAGTAGACTCCTGAGGTCTCGGTTATTAATACATAACTCATCAACTCATCAACTCCACTTTAGCCAGCAAATGGTATATGCGGGCCTACCAGTGATATACCATCGGTAAATAGCTCCTGTCTGTTTCCGCATTGTTGTTGTTGTCTTTGCCGTGGCTCCCCAGTTCGGCATGGTGGAAGTGATGGTGACCAGTCTGAAGGACAGCTACGGGACGCAGCTCAACCGCTACTTCAAGCGGAAGGAGCTGTTCGTTCTGGCCGTCTGCAGTGTGGCCTTTCTTCTCGGGATTCCCTACGTCATGCAGGTAGGGGAACTTTGTTTTAAGTTACCTTATTGTGAGAAAGGTACTATACCGTGCCAACGATCCACACTTTGACGATCCACAACAATTCACCAAACATGCTCACTTCTTTCTATTTCCCTATTTAGTCATTTTGGAGGCACGTTTATTCAAAGCGAGGTACAGTGAATTCAGATACACACCATTAAAGGGGAACCAAGTGGCCACCTAGATGTATGCTGGATAGATTCGTCTACCAGCCTACCCAGTGTACTGTGCCAACAGGTTTATTTATCCATCATACATCTAGGTGGACACTGCCACTTGTATATTAACTAGGTCATAGGTCAGGGCATATTTAGAAACGAAATAGGGGCCCTTCAAGCATTTCTGTCTCACAGTGCCAACAGGTACGTTGTAAACCATGGGGATATAACCAAGTACCTTTTGTCTGGGAGTTGAGAACCCTACACTGCACTATCCTGCCTCAGTATTTATGGCATTTAGTAGTAAATAGATGTTTGACAGTAAGCACCACACCCTTGTGTGCAGGCGGGGATCTATGTGTTCCAGCTGATGGATCACTACACCGCCATAGTGTCTATAATGTTTCTGGCTTTCTTCGAGGTGATCGCCACCTGTTGGATTTACGGTGAGCCGAGCCTCTTAATAATGTCGTTTTTTTGTGTGTTTCATTTATTATTTGCTCGATAATGTGAATACTGTTCACTAAAAACAGCCATTTGCTATGGATCAACAGAAGAAAAAAAAAGTGTAAATGTATTGTGCGGCTACGCTAACCGGTCTAACTGTGTTTCCCGCCGCGCCCAGGAGTGAAGCGTCTTTCAGACTGCCTTGTAGAGATGACAGGGAAAGGGGCAAACCTCTACTTCAAGTTCTGCTGGCTCATCGCGGCCCCTGTGCTCATCACTGTGAGTCAGCAGTTTGTCTTTTCTCCCTCTCTCTCCAACAAATCATTGGGACTCACGACCCTTGAGCTGCATTTAATAAGACCCCAGATCTCTCTGTCTCTCGCTGATGACAGGTGATCCTCGTCTTCAGCATCGTCCAGTTCAAACCAGCACGCTACGAGGCCTACGTCTTCCCTGCTTGGGCCCAGGGGGTCGGGTGGGTCATCGCCCTGGCGTCCATCATCTGGATCCCCCTTGGAGCCGTTCACACCTTATGGGTCCTGCCAGGGACCATCATGGAGGTACACACTCACACTGACACACACAAAAACACGCCCACACAAAAACAGACACACGCATACACACACACCTTTTTCCTGCTTGCAGCCTATCGCAGTATCGGTGGCGTCAGAGCTAACCAACAAGTGTAAAGCTAAACGCCACAACAGTTCTCATACCCCTGGCCGTTTCTTCCAACAGAAACTGCGCCAGTCGATTCAACCTTTCGGACTTGATGTGAAGTCAAACATGGACCTCGGAGGAGGAGGAGAAATAATATACCCAGCGCCTCCGGCTATCAGCTGCGAGGCCAAGACAGAGAAGTTTCCTATTCAGACAAGCCTCTGATACTGACACGTCCCTATTGAGTATCAATACGTCACAATGATTGATCAAAGGCTCTGTAAGAAGACACGTCGACTGGCACCTGCAGGGAAGCGTGCGGTGAACTTTGTTTGTGGAGTTTTTCGTAATGCCAGAATGGGTTGTCGTTGACAGACATGATTTATCAACTGTGGCAAAATCTGTTTGCCAGAAGTATAAGATGACCTATAACCCCCTTTTTAACACTTTATTTAATTTAAGATATGCAGATTGGGGATCATTTTTCAGTGTGATGACTGATTGTTTTGAAGATGACACCAGCTGTAATATAGCAATTGCGCATGCGGAATATGGTGATATTTATTTTGTAATTAAGTGATATGTGAAATATTTTGTTATAACACTTGTGTTGTATTTAGAATATATCTTTCTTTGTAGCGATGCACACCTCCAATGCACTAGGCCAGACCACTAGTACTAGACCAGGGGTCAGCAACCCGCAGCTCTTCCAGCACTCTGCAGTGGCTCCCTGAAGCTTTGAAAAAGATAATGGCAATTACATTTTTTTCTTTCAAAGGGAACCTCTTATTTTGGAGATCAAGGTGATACTGTGACACTAAAATAACCCAAAATAAACGTCACATCCTACAATTACAAATGTCATAAATGCAACAAACTATAGGCTATTAGTTCTTTAATATACAGTATAACTATGTATACAACTTTATATGCTGTGTTATCTTCATTTTAGTTTTTTTGGCTCCAGATGAATTTTATTTGGTGGGAGAGGGACCAAAATGGCTCTTTCGATAGTGAAGGTTGCAGACCCCTGCACTAGACCATCACTCATAATAAAATAAAATAAAACAAACCATTGATTCTTATTCCAATAGCCACTCTGCACTCTGTCCAGTCGGTTTTCTATTTTTTGGAAACTTGGTCGTGCTTGCATTTTTGCAGGACATACAATATTGATTGTATGCTTTGATTGTTGTCAATTTGACTGACTCCACTGTAAGTGGCGTTGGACAAAAGCGTCAGCTATATGACTCAATGTATGTGAATGTTAACATGTTGCAGCTTTCCAAACATAACCTGAAAACAACATTAGAATGAAGCACATCGCCACTCGTCATTGAACATAAATAGTTGCGCGCCGTTCTCCAGAGTAACGTTGAAGTTAGTGAAAACAAACATAACAACTCTATAACGCTAAACGCAATGTTGACAATAAGTCACATAAGGGCTGATCCACTTTAATATCTTTATTGGTAATTTACTGCTGTGTATGGACACGTGTACGATATAAAAAAAAAACAATCCACTGACCACCCCCACCCCCCCCTGTGCAAAACAAAGTAAATCAAATGAAAAAAAGACAGTAGAATGACCTCGGCAGTCCCATGGGTACAGTTATTAATCCTGGAGCTAGAATGAAGTCAGCTGTATGCCGCACAACCATGCTGAACAAAGATGCCTGTTAACCATCAGTCAGAGTGGTACAAACGACTATGGTTAGAATATATATGTATGTGTATGTGTGTGTGTGTGTGTGTGTGCGTGCGTGACTGCATATTTGTGTGTGTGTGTGTAGCAGGGCACTCATCTATGTATAATTAAAATGTTAAAATATAAAACATTAAAACATATATTTTCTGTTATTCTTACAAACAACAATTACTCTCCTTTATCATTTCATAGTTGTAAAGATATGTGGTATGACTTAAAAAAAACTGAAGGAAACTAAAGAACAATAACAACAAGCCTGATGTGCATCAATGCTAGACTCTCAGAAGAACACAATGCTGTACTCTTTCTTACAAAGTAAGACCACTGCACAGTGTTGTGTATGCTGCAGCACAGTTTAGTTTGGGAGTTTTCTTTTGCGGTTGACTTTAGTTCTTCACAAGGCAAGACAACATTCCAAAAGACCAGGCTACCCTATTCAGTAGTACTTAGGGAGTGGTTGAGAGCGTCCGCACCCTTAAAGATGTAATAATCATGCAGCTTTTCTCATCGTTTACCCCCAACCTCCTCGTTGTGGGTTTACCGAGCAGATAAGTAGGTGTTTTTATTTCAGCCACCAGGGGTCACCATGGAGTCGACACGGCTGCCGTCAGCCCTCGTCTTCCCGGATAGCTCCGTTTTCTGCCTCGTCGCTATGAAACCTGTTCCACGGGCCTCATCTGTACATCCCCGATCTAGACAAAGAAAAACACATAACAACCCAAATTGTCATACATCTGAATGGCGGCCGTTGCTTCAAAATATGCATGAGCAACAGGATTCCAGCACACCAGCGCTTTCCAGTAAATTACTTTCCTGCTTGACTCGATGTTATGGATAAGGGTGAGTGTTGACACAATCAACAGAAATATCGAGAGAGAGAGATTGAATGCAATCAAGAGAGATCAAGAGAGAGCTTGAGAGAAGGAGTGAGAGCTAGAGAGCGAGTGTGAGACAGAGCGAGACAGAGAGATAGAGAGAGAGCGAGAGATGAGATATTACCTGCACATGAGGAGGGGCACTGAGGACATAAGTGACTGCGCTGGCTATATCTTCTGCCTTCAAACACTAGATAGGGGGGAAAATAATGAATAAAGAAAAAGAAAAATTTAATGCCTGCAAATTTGCCTCGGATGACAACTTCCTGTCCAGAGAGTGTTGCCTTACCTTTATGCTCTCATACACTGCTGCGGCCTTCTGCGGATCACTGTCGTGGTGTCGGAACGCAAACTCTGTCTCCACTATCCCAGGGGATATCGACTAGGGAAGAGTAAGGGAACAAAAACAATGTGTTTAAAAACACACGCAAGGACGTACACATATACACATATACACACACGCACACCCATGCCCATTGAATGGCTAGCTTCCGCACCTGCAAGTCAACATATTTCAAAATGTTGGAGTAGAAGGAGGCAGGCACTTTCATGCTTTCCCAATCCCTCCCTTGGATACGGAATCACGTTTCTAAATGTACCTACTTATCGATTTGTCTGGGCTTTCCATTTCTCAAATCCAGCATTGGGATTGAGTGTCCATTATGTCCATTACACTGATCAATCAACTTGGGTGTTTATCTCTTTCCAGAGGCATGCAGGTGAGTCCCCTAGGGCTGGGCTAGTTGAAGCCCTAGCATTGGGCTAGTTGAGGCTTTAGTGCTGGGCTAGTTGAGTCTTTAGTGCTGGGCTGGTTGAAGTCCTAGCGCTGGGCTAGTTGAGACTCTAGCACTGGGCTAGTTGAAACCCTAGCCCTGGGCTAGTAGAGGCACTAGCACCGAGTTAGCTAGCACTGGGCTAGTTAAAACCCTAGCACTGGGCTTCTTGAGGCCTTAGCACTAGGCTAGTTGAGGCCCTAGCTCTGGGCTAGCTAAACCCTAGCGTTGGGCTAGTTGAGGCCCTAGCGCTAGGTGGTTGAGGCTGCTTACCGTGGCCCTGATGTGGGTCTTTGCTTCACGTAGCTCCTGCCTCAGTCCCTCGGTGAGGGCAGTCACAGCGTATTTTGTGGCGCAGTAGAAGTGCTCGTCGGCACTCGGGACCATTCGGTGGCCGCCCATGCTACAAGAAACAAAAAACACACGCAAACATTCAAAATGGAGTTTGTATCATTTCCTCTTTTGGGGAAAATAGTCACATGGTCATTATAGTCGATTTCACAAAAAAAAAAAAACACACACAAACAAACAAACATTAGTTTGCGCTGCTTTTTCTCTTATGGTGAAAGCCATACGAGTAGAGCCAAGCTAAAAAACAAAACAAAACAAACTAAACTATTGTCTACTATAGTCATCAACAGAGAAATGTAGCTAGCTTGTGTTCCTTGTTTTACTCTCCATTTTCTTTAGGTATTTGTATATGCAACGTGTGGTAACATGTGTCAAGCTTAACCTTTAGCTTTTACGCAACTCTTACAAAAAACAATAGAGAACGACCCCGCCTAGCATTCCCAGCTTTGAACATACTTGCGGTATAGTATGCCTCTTGGCTGAGCCGCTTCTCCTATTGGGCTGTGGATGGGGTTACATAACATACCTGTTAATGTTGATGATGTGGCCATCATCCACATTCCTCTCCTTCATCGATTTGTAGGCCTCACGGGTGCAGATAGACAACGCTAAGACGTTGACCTGCCGGCAAAGAAATCAATTTCATATAGATCCAGTCGTAGACGGTCTCTTCACATCCATTATTCTGTGCAAGTCATACACAGTGAGTGGAGGTTTTACCCACTTTACAAACATATACATCAACACATAAATACACACACAACTAATAACATCTTATATGGATAGATATGGACACATCACTTTTTTACTTTTTTCTGTCATTGATAATAATAATAAATTACAGGCTAGCTAGCTAGTAAATGACAGCCGCCTTAATTGCACTTGTTCATCGGGACTAGGGGGCTGATGTGAACCCAGACCGCTCCCGTGTCCACCAGCCTACGACCTCTAAGCCGCGTCCATGGCGACCTTGGGAGACACCGGTGACCGGGCTCCAGATAACGTGGTGGTTGTGCGGGGGTGGGTGACAAAACAAGGTCAGTGTGCACAGATTATACAGGCTAAAAATACACCGCCGTACTGTACTGTACACGCTCAACCAGGCTGTCATGACAACGGTTGGGGTCGGTGGGAGAAATGCTTGACAGGATGGTGGGGTAGCTGGGCTGGGGGGGGGGAGTGAGTCAAACTGTAAAGAAAGTGACATAATGGTGGCTTTCATCACACGGTGAGCCCCTTTCCTCTTCGCAAAGCGAGAGGTCCTCCACAGAAGGCAGTGTGGCTACTGTAAGTGGCACTGGGAGAGGGTGCGTGCACTGGGAGGGTGTATACAAGAAAATGTAAAAGGATAATGAATAGTATAAGTATATGCACACACATGTATAGTGTTTCTCCACAATCGTGGTTAAAAAAGTATAATGACATATACTGTACATACATAATATAATATGTGTGTATGAGTCTGTGTACAAAAGAACAGTAGGCACTATTACTGTGCGTGTGTTCATGTGTGTCAAGTGTTCAGTGGGGTGTTTCCACGTGTGTATGCTCAGGTCACGTGTGTAGATTTTGATGACAGCGGCACAATGCAAGGCAATACACCTAAGACTTGCCAAGCCAAACACAACAGGCGCCTAAGTACTAGTCATCAAATTTCCTGTTTATGGTTTATGTTCTTAATCCCAGCCTACTGTTTCTTTCTTTTCTTTACAACACACATTTGAACTACGATTATAATTTTGTTAATGTCATTAATGGTAAAGTATTGTCATGAAATGATGATTTGAGCATTGCAAAAATATGGACAAACTGGCCAGTGAACACCAAAACTGCAGCAATGGGACTGAATTGCTCAAACGTATTTTTGACTAAAACGCCAAAATACATTTGTTTGAATTTGTTCATATAATAATAATATCATTCTAATGGAAAATGTTTCCAATTGAAGGAGAGTGGATACCACTAAAGCTGTAGTGGTTCAGTTATTTATTTGTATAGGCTTTTTTGAGCCTTTATGGACAGGACAGTGAAGAGAGACAGGGAAGGGGCTTGGAGAAGAGAGGGAATGACATGTAGCATAGTCCCACGTGGGAACCGAACCCGGGTCGCTACAAGTCGTATTGCCTGTGTAGTTAGTGCACTAGCGGGTTGAGCCACCGGCCCGGGAGATGGAATCTCTCTTCGTGCCAATCTCCACCTATTACCTCATGTTTTACGTTGGTTTTTTTTTGCAGTTTTTTTGCATCAATTGCCTTTGTCGGATAATAAAGATCTCTCTACTCTACTCCCTCTGAATCCAATTCAAATGTTGCTGTTGTTGTTGTTGTTGTGTTCTCTCTACTAATGTGTCTTGAGTGAGTGAGTCAGTGAGCGAGTGTACACGTGAGTGAGTGAGTCAGTGAGTGAGTGTGCACGTGCGTGAGTGAGTCAGTGAGTGAGTGTGCACGTGCGTGAGTGAGCGCGTGAGTGAGTGAGCGTGCGTGAGTGAGTGAGTGAGTGAGCGTGTGAGAGTGAGTGAGTGAGTGAGTGAGTGAGCGTGTGAGTGAGTGAGTGAGTGAGCGTGTGAGTGAGTGAGTGAGTGAGCGTGCGTGAGTGAGTGAGCGTGAGCGCGCGTGAGTGAGTGAGCGTGCGCGTGTGAGTGAGTGAGTGAGCGTGCGTGCGTTCCCCCGCTCACGTCGATCATGTTCCGCCAGCTGTCCGTCTTGCCGCTGAGCAGCGGCTCGCTGTGGGCCAGCCCGGCGTTGTTGATGCACACGTCCACGCCCTGCTGCAGCGTCTTGATGGCCGAGAACATGGACAGGATGTCCTCCTCGTTGGACAGGTCACACTTGTAGGGGATCAGGGTCCCGCTGTAGCCCGCGCTCTGGCACTCGGCCGCCAGCTTCTGGAGAGATGAGATGAAGAAGGGTTGAGCTTATAGGGCTGACTCCTGATTGGTTACCTGATGATAACCTTATGACGGATGGTGGTTGACATATGGATGGGTGATTTTCTACAAGATGTTTCTAACGCGAGTTTCTAAACTCCCTGCGGGCCTTGGACAGCAGAACCCCGTCGAGAGCAGTTCCTTCTCAACGGTGGCGAGTGTGCCTTCCAGTCGTTTCTTTCCATCCATCTTTTCTGTCTAGCCATCTTTAATACAAACCATACCACAGCTGAGCAGAGTGCTCTACAGCAGGGATATAAACACTTTCTGAATCAACCATCATACTAGCATGATATTATGTTGATGGTTATGAAGCTGTCCAAATCTATTTTGCATGGATCAAATAAACCTCACATAAAAACAGCGGCCAGTTGGTACCATGAGCCTGCGATGTAGAATCAAGCTTCCTCCCCCCCCCCCCCCCCCCCCCACACCCCCCGATTCGTCTGGCACAGCTGCCCCAGTCACATGCTGTCTGTCTCTGGATGCCAGTCTTCCCTCGGAGGGGGGGGGAATCAGGTGGAACCGGGCCAGGTCCAGTGGCCCGCTGGCACCCAGATGATGAGGATGATGATGAGGATGATGCAGAGATCACATGACCTATCTCAAGTGATGAAACGCTTAGTTGGGGAAGGGTTGACTAAAGCCTAACCTTTCGAGTTACAGCCAGCACACCTATGTGTCGAATACGCCATGAAATCAGATTTGACCATTGTCAACAAACCGAGACTTCAGGTTGTTACCTAACATCCATATTAAATCAATGTAGCTTCTTCTACAGCAACAAAAAACCAACTCAAAACGTTATGTAATGACGTTAACATGCCTGCAGGCTTACGATTATAACCAATTACATCACAACATATTTTTGTTTCTCTTCGTATAACACACAGTTGCTGAGCGTGTCTTGGCCTGACCTAACGAAATTCCACAATCCTCTGCTGCTCTGTGCTAACGCGAACAACCAGTTTTACCTGAAAATGACATACTATTATCTAGAAGGGATAGACAACAAAATGTTTTGACGTTTATCTATAACTTTTCTTTTGGGTTCTCGGACTCTAACCCCTCGTTACTGGGAGTTATGGGACCAGTTGCTAAACCTCTCCGCTGTTCCCCCTCCCCCTTACACAGTGATTATCCAGACGCAATGGCATTACCTGAGCTAAAGTGCCAACACACTCGCACACTTATGCGTGGATCACATTTCTGTAGGAGGCTAGCTCTGACACACACACACCCTCCTCACTCACATCAGGGAGAGAGACAGGTTAGGAAGGAGCTCAGCAGCTCAGAGAGGAGGGGGGATAGGTCCTTTAGGAAGAGAGAGAGAGAGAGAGAGAGAGAGAGAGAGAGAGAGAGAGAGAGAGAGAGAGAGAGAGAGAGAGAGAGAGAGAGAGAGAGAGAGAGAGAGAGAGAGAGAGAGAGAGAGAGAGAGAGAGAGAGAGAGAGAGAGAGAGAGAGAGAGAGATTGGAATGCAGATTGCAAGCAAACCAAGATCACACAACCAACTGAGTGCTGCGGGATTCCAACAAATAGATGTGTATTATATATGCATCAACATTTTAAGTGATAAGATCATATATTGTATCTAATGTATATTGTATCTAGTGTGTGTGTTTGCGTGTTTGTCCATGTGTGTTTGTGTGTGCGTGTGTACATGCGCAAGTTGAATTCTTGCATTTCTCAGATTCCTTCCTGTGTGGGCGCTTGCTAAGTGCTTGCATTTACTTGAGCCCTGAGCAGTTTTAAACCAGCAGGACAACCGCAGGACAACCCTCTGCTCTTGAAGACCGGTACACGGTGTCAGCAGGTGATGTATGTAAGGACCTGAGAACCAGAGCCATGCAGTTCCAATTAGCTGGAGGAGGATACTTCAAGGGAAGGGATTCCTCTGGAAGGTGTGGTTCATGCGTACCTTGGGCACAGTGCATGCCTCCTGTGCTGGTATGTATGTGTGTTTGTGTGTGGGTGTGTGGGAATGTGTTGGTTGTGTGTGTGTGTGTGTGAGCGTGTGTGTGAGTGGCACGTCCTGCCAGAACAGACCAGTGGTGGTGTATTGACGTGCAGACCTGGATCAATATCATTGTACTGCGACTGGCCAACGTGTTGACTGCTATGCCTTGCAATGTACAGGCAGTGCTTTACACACACACACATACACACACAAACAGCAGTTATTGACCGAACTCAGAGCGCATCATTCACATGGCCTTTAAAATGAGCCATTGATCTAAGAGGGGGCAGGGGGCGTATAGTGCTGACACTGTAGCAGTATCAACAATGTATAGCCTCTCTTCAGCCAGCGATCACGTGGGAGTGGGTTTTATGGCTTTATCATCACACACACACACAGTAATTATGAACACCTAATGAACACCCACGCAGACACGTGGACAAACACACAGTAACAGACACATACACACAGTCCGCTCAGAACTAAAAGGGACCAACTATGCCAACCAACTATAAACTCACTCTTCGTTACCTCCCGGCATGCTGTACGGAGGTGGCGGTGTTCATACAACCAGGTGGTGACACAGTGCTGTGTGAACCTTGCAGGTGTCTGTTATGTAAGGTTAGCTAACCCCCAAGGCAACCGTCCCTGCCCTGTCATCAATCATTCATGACCCGCAGGAACACATCACGCGCGCGCGCGCACACACACACACACACACACACACACACACACACACACACACACACACACACACACACTGGGTGTGTGTGAAAGGTTCTGGGTTCGAATCCCAATTAGTCCACACAGTCTACCTGTACACGAGAGTTCAGGGTGGGAAGCAGCCTGTGGTATTCTATTGGTCTCAGGATGTCTCAGAGCACCAGGGAGAGTAGGTTCCATAGGTCATGGTGCAGCCCACCTCTCTCCTCACGGACGGTTAATCTCATAACCCAAAAGGCTTTACAGCAGGAGGTCCAGCTCTTCTTGAAAAGATTTGCGATAATAACAACCCCCCCCCCCCCCCCCCCCCATCCTTTTGATATCCCTTCTGCTCATTCTCTTAAGTACCTTGAGCACACAACACCACCCGGCCCTGTCACAACACATTTTCCTCCTCATTAGCCAGTATGTTTTCCAGTGAAGTACCAAGAAAAACAGCGGGTGGGGCTAAGAGGCTGACTGAGAGAGAGAGAGAGAGAGAGAGAGAGAGAGAGAGAGAGAGAGAGAGAGAGAGAGAGAGAGAGAGAGAGAGAGAGAGAGAGAGAGAGAGAGAGAGAGAGAGAGAGAGAGAGAGAGAGAGAGAGACAGGGGGCCGGGAGAGACACATTAGATAAACAATACAGACACGATCTAGGAGGATACCAAGATAAGAGGCAAGAGAGAGGTGAATGTGGACCTAAGTGTAACAATCACATGATCGAATCACATGATTGAAAAGATATGGTGAAATTAGATTCACATTCAGCTGCTACTGCATCGGTTTGCTATCTTATTGATATTTTAGGACATATTGTACTTGCTATTGGTTCAGTCTAAGATTCTCATACTTCTATACTTTCCCTGAAAGGGAAAATCTACAGCAACATTTGGGATATAAAGAGCTAGCAAGATGCAATCCCCTTACAGTTGTCTGTTCCTCAAGCTTTCTCATTTACAATTGGCTTCTTGTTCCAGGTATTCATTATCTGCATCGGCCTATGTCTACTCACTAAGCATATTGTTTGTCTGATAAAGCAATCATATGACACACCTCGTGCTGAGCCTTTCTGCGTTGACTTGAAGGTGGACTCATTTTGGGCAGGGGGTGGGGGGATGGCGGGGAAGGTCAAAGATGGCAGCGAGCAGCAACATAAAAGCGTTTCGACACTGTGGGAGATAACCTCCTTCTCACACCATGAGACAGTGGTGCTCAAAAGGTCTAAAGGTTGAAGAGCTCCACCTTTATGGTGCTCAATCCCAAAGGGAATGGTGCAATCACCGGGAGAGCTGGAGATATACTGTCTTGATATCAGCACCCGCTTCTTTGGGGAATCAGCCCATGTCCGATTCAAACAGCATTTTCTCTCTGAGGACGGATTGTTGGAGGGAAGATAGAGAGGTAGGCGGAGGGCGGAGGGCACTGTGACAAAGGTGGGGTCATCAGTATCTATAGTCCCCGTCTGAGACGCCGCGCGGTTACGGTCAAACCGCCCAACTTTGCACACACAGGCCAATTCATGAGTGATTGTGTTTCCAATTCGTTAAAACACAATGGCACGAATAAAGGAGTTATTTGTTTTCCTTTTAGATGAGAGATTGTGGCCGTAGCGCTGCTGACCACACCCGGACTCACCTGTCACAGCTGGACCGGTAGCAGCGGGACACACCTGCCACGTTCGCTTCACACACACCAGTCGTTCAACACTACCTAATAGGTTTGGGAGGGCAGGATAGCTTAGTGGCTAAGGTGGTCAACTCCCAGCGAGTTCGATCCGCAGTGTCTGCACTCTGCATGTAGTCATTTTCTTACCACTACCACCTCCCTCCTGAAGGGTATCTGAATTCACTGTATCTGCTTTGGATTAAAGCAGATAAACAGTATTTGAAAGCTGAAATACAGCCTAATATTATTCTAATGTGAGGCAGGATCGAGGATGTAGTCAGAATTGCGACAGAGCGCACGAGCCAGAAGGTCAAAGAAGACAGTGGTGTGACTGAACGTTTATATCCATGAGCGACACTAAACCAAGTCATCTTTAGGCGATGAGTCAACGGTAGTATAAAAAAGAATAAGCATAAAAGGTCCACTAAACAGATAGAATAGAGTCTCCCTGTAGTGTTGGCTAATCAGGGCAGACAGATATTAGACATAATGACCGGTGTGTTGCTAATCTTGCATAGCCAGACTGCCACTAAAGGGGGATAAGCGAGGGAGGAGACCCCGACGGCGATGGGAGTTGCCACGGGAGTAACGGTTCTGGCACTCGCCATCGACAAACAATTCACCGCCAAATAGAGTCATGAATATTTTGGAGTATTCACAGTGACTGCAGTACCGCTTTGGTACTGGTTATGATATGTGAAATGATGATATGTGAAATGATGATGTTATTAACGATGATGTTTTTTTTTTACCCATACAGTTCAAGTTTGACATCTTCATCTGCATAAGACCATCTGATTCATCTGAGATAAAAGTAGATTCTTGAGACTTTCGTTCACAGGGCCTTCATGGGAACAAGGCAACAAGTGCGTGTTTGTTGCTATAATGTGACTACTGCTGGTAAAGCATTCTGACCAGGGACCAGGGAGCTGGTTCACATGGCCAGGTCTCCTCCATCTGGACCCCAAGCCTTACTTTAGCACCTGAAGCCAGTGTGGATGCCTGGCTGTTACCAGCCACATTACAACAAAACCTAATTCATGTTTGAATTTTTTGATTAGGGGTAAAAGTGACCATTGTCATCCAGAATCAAATATAAAAGAGGGAAGCCAAACGTGGTTTGAGACTTGCCCAAAAGTGTTTAAAATCGGCCAAATCTGGTCTATTCAGCTTGCGGTGGACGAGAGTGAAATGTTTCCCGTGTCAAATGAGCGCCAAGCCACAAATCCAATTTGGCCTCTGTTAAGAGAGTGCAATCTAATTCACATTCTTCTCATCACCCCATCAAACCCCTTATTCAATTATTTTAGGAGGATAATGAACTTGGTGAACTAAGTTCACCAAGACAACACAACTGTCTCGTTGTGATGGAGCCTTGTTTGAACCTTCTCTTTCCTCTCACTCATTCCCTTTCTGCACACCATTTGATTACAGCTGCCTGCTGGCACGCTGCCTTGGTAGCACTTATGTATAGTTCCCTTTCTAATTTCAAACGCTGTGCACACCAGCAGACCATTACACATGCATGCATGTAGACACACGCACACACACACACACACACACACACACACTGCAGAGTATTTGTTTCATCAATGTAAAGCCTGAGAATTGAAAAGGACTGGGAGACCCCCTACCACAAACTGTTACCACTACATATTTAGGTCTGACAATCAGGAAGGAAAGTGGACCCCCAACACGTTCGCTCGCATGCGCGCGCTTACACACACACACACACACACACACACACACACACACACACACACACACACACACACACACACACACACACACACACACACACACACACACACACACACACACACACACACACACACACACACACACACACACACACACACACACACACACACACACACACACACACACGCACTTCTCCCAAGCACAGGAAGAATGGCCCAGTGGTGCTGTCTTGTCCAATCAAACTGTCACTGTATGACGGCCAACTGACCCCCAATTTGAAGAATATCCCATTTTAAATCTGTTTCAAATTTCATATCACATGGCCACCACCATAACTCTTCTAAATCGTACAATCAGATGAGATGTGCTATTAAACATTGATCATTAACAGAATATTAGTATTTTGGTAACAGTCAGTTAACTGATATAAGTGCGTGTCAGCTGCTAGCTGAAGGGAAAGCTGAGTTACGTGTTCCGCATGGCTAACACAACACGGCAACTTCATCAACACAAATTAGACGCCTGATACATGAAGTATGATCTGATGTAGTCCTCTTTTTAACTCCAGATCTATACTTCTACATCAGCCAGAGATGACTGACATAAATATTGAAAAATAGAAAGAACAGTAAGGCTTATAATATATTAATAATAATAATGATGCTGCAGAAGAATGACTTTTTAGGACAAGAGATGCAAAAACAAGTGAGAGATTTGCATACAAAATACAATTGCTTTCCAAAGGTAAATGTGTTGACGTCAGCTACCTTTTCCGAAGACGAATGCGTACATGGCGGAACGCTATTAGTAGTTACAATTGTTTGTATTTAACGCCTGCAGTCTACCAGCAGTCACAACAGCAAAAGTGATGTGTTACTTTGAATGCAATGGTGACAACGACCACATCACCTCAGTAAAGAACCAACCAATGTTTTACAGACTTTTCTCGTTTGTAGTCCAAATTGAGGGATTAATGGGCACCATGCACAGTAGGACTCCATAACTTGGCTCAGAACATGGAGGAAAGCAGTTAAGAGCTAATAAACCACAGTATTACCCTCTAAAAACTCTATGTCTTTAACTCAACATCTTAAGGAAGGAAATCCTGCCAAACACAGCTACTTTCATCCCCGGCGCTATATTTCAGTTCTACGGCCATATTGTACGCTGAGTTCTTTTAGAGCACAAGTGATAAATTGTGCATCCATTCACAGGCCTTTCAAGTGACATAGCCACTGTGTGGCTCTGGGACTGGCTCTCCTACTGGCTCGGGAAGCTGACATTTTTTTCTCTCCATTCCAGCCCAGAGCCCATGGTGACACCCCGGCTCATTGTTTCCCTGCTGCCTACTCCACATTCTCATGGATAACAGTGAGATCACCGCTCAGCTCGCTCTGTCTTTTGTCTACCGGAGAGAGAAAAACGGCCAGAAAAACAACAGTGGCACAACACTTGACTTTGGATGTAGTTTGGCCAATGCAGGTTGGGGCCAAGTTAAGTGATCCACTGGTTTTTGTTGGGAAGTATTTTCTGGTTGAACGCTCTACAGTGTGCATGGTGTACAAGTAACATTGTGTACATAACAAATGAACAAATAACATTGCTTTTCCCATTAGGCAGCTTCTGCACTCCTAGCTGTCCCCTGGAAGGAGGGATTCGTCTTCTGTGCTCCTTCTCAAAGTCCCTCTGGGGTTTTGAGGAGCTTTTCCTTGCCCTTTAGAGGGAATCAGGGTTAGGGGGTTTCATTGAATGTGGGCCTGTGACTGTAACCGTGAATAAGGGCTATACAAACTAATTTGACTTGAAGTGATCTGGTATTGCACCATCTGCCAACACAATGTAAGGCAATGATGATGTGATGGCCACTGGCAGGCTTTACAAGTCATCCAACACAACTGAAGGGACCACAGTGTTCGTAGCAGGCAGAGGAGGGTACAATCCTCCCTCTGTCCTGTGGGTCAGAGCCAGATGCTAGGCTGAACTTCTTATGGCTCCAAGACATAGAAGTACAATCACCTGTTGCTCCACGCAGCTTAAATATTAAATCAGTTGAATCAATCCTATTGATCGCCTTGAATTGAGGCGAAGCTATAAAGATTTCAAATTCGTTGTTCGACTTTCAAACTGAAAATGTATATAGACACTTATATGAGTGTCATAAAGCAATAAAATCATTGTAACTCTTGTAGTCAAGGACAGGGCCACCCCAGGTTAATGGTTGACCGGAAACATCATGTGACTAGAGCATGAATGAAGGAGGCTATTGCACAATAGTATTTAGACAAAAACATGATACGTTTATAAGAATGTATACACCACAGCAACTTTAAGAATGTCACTGACCTACAATCCATGTCTTAGGAAAGAGGACATATAATAAAATATATATAAAAAAGTTATTGAGTGCTTGCAAAACCTTGCAAAACCTTACAAAAGTAGAGCAATATGTCTACAAGGCTGAACAATTATATTCCAGTTCTGAATTTACTAGTAACGTCAGCATAATTACATAATTTGAGGGGTGGAACAAATAGGATGATGCATGTAGCTCCCTAAATATAGCATGTGTGGACAGCACTGCTGGCAGTAAATGTGGTCAAACTTTACAACTTGACAGTTGTGCCCACTATTAAAGCGGGGGCAAGGTAGACTGTCCTACATACTCTAACTGGATGTTAGCTAACCTGTGAGGGGTGAGGTGAATACACAGTACACTTCCAGAGGGAGAGAGGTGCTGCACCTTCTTTATTAACACCACTACATACCACTCACATCCTGAGTCACAATCTGATTACACAATTCCATCGACTGGTGGCGGAAAACTCATAAGAAAAATCGAGACTATTAAGATCATGTAACACATATGTCCTCCTGACACATTCAATTCAGTGCACAACTTTATTGTCTCATAAAAGAACAACTATTTGTTGACAGCAGCGCACAGATAAATACTACTAAGGAAAATGGTGGGTGTTAAAAAGGCCAGCATGAATACCAGGCTGTTGGTTTTGTTTACTGTCTCACAGCGGTGTACTTTCATGTCATCATTTTAGCTTGCCAATATCCCAAGCTTGAATAATCAACACGCCTAACGAAGGATGCCCCATGCAAGCCATGTGTTTTTACTAACTATTACAACATGAGTTCTTCTTGAATCTATTTATTATTATTTTGTTATGTATTTTGATGTATTTTGATTTGATAAGCAATATTCCGATTTTCTTTGCATCTTCAGGAACTTGATAGCAGACTACTATAAAACAAGACATTGTACCTAATGAGAAAGACCATGCGAAAGAAATGTTCATCTTTGTCTGCGAAAGAGAAAGTATCCTCTACTTGGAATTGTATGGGGTGATAGGGATAATAAGGCCGGTGTCCCTCAACTAGACGGTTCATTCCATACATACACCCACCCGACACATCGTTGAGTTCATTTTCGATGACGAGGACCCCCTTGTTGAACCGCCTTTCCATTCATTTTATTGAACGTAGGCCTACCCCACCAGCACTACGTGATACTTCCAATTTGCCAATAAAAGTTGCAATCATAGCTCTACTTCTATATATAATTGCAAAGCACGACTTTGTATTTGCAGCGCGAACATTAGCAGTATTGCTAGCCCTGGCCGAGCTACGCTGTGGCCAAATCGAGTCAAGCGCAGGGCTGCTGGTTGTGGGCGCTCACCTCTATCTTGTCAACACTCCTGGCGCAGCCGACCACCCGCATGCCGTGCTGGACAAGCGCCCGCGCAACAGCCGCTCCGATCCCCACTGAAGCTCCCGTCACAAGAGCCACTCTGCCTTTCCAGCGGTCCATCTCTATGGGTCTTTATGCTTCACTTTTCCTATTGTCTAAAAAAAAAAATCGAAACAAACGCACCTTCACTATATCTACTTTACGGGAAATGTCACAATTGAGCTAAAATAGTATGAAAGACTGTGGGCGGGATGTTAGTAGTCTCAGTTTCACTCCCCTAATCCTTGCAGCATCCAAGGCGGGGGTAAAAAAAAAATCACAGTACGGAAGCCGCAATCCATGCGCCTAGGATGAAATATTAAATGGCAGCCATTGGGTTGGAAAGTGTTTGGATTAAGAACACCTCCCACTTTACTTTTGAACCAGGCTGCAGGTGACTGGCGCATCTGTTATGTATCGCCACCTAACGGAAGAATATCAACCATGACAACGATCCGTAATAAAGGATGACCAATGTTTTATCGAGGATAACTCTACTTGTATGAGAGCAGCGGTCACATTAATCACAGTCAGTTTTTCACACTAACATTCCGCTAGCACTGCAAATTGTTTAGTCACTAACTAAATCATAGTAAAACATTACCGTTTGACAGTTAACGTTTAGAATGATTGACAGTAGTATACATCAGCCTGTTTGTCTTTAAGACAGTTGAATATATATATATATATATATATATATATATATATATATATATATATGCTCTGAAGTGAAAGGAAAACATCGAAATGCATATTAATAAATATCCTTTATTACATTTTTCAACATTGCACTATTAACATCACACCCACATTTTTATTATAAATGGATGTTCATTATCTGTAAAATCTCTATATTTAGAATTTCTGTACACATTCATCAGTACAACCTTTGCCACTACACTGAAGTGTCACAGAAGTGAAACAAACAATAACAGAACTATTCCTAGTGTCACAGTTATAAGCTCCAACCAATGTCTACTGCTCTCCTTGCCGCCAACGTGCATGAAACCAATAACATACGACTAGATTTGGTCAAGAAAAACGAGATGGAACAAGACGAGGAGGAAACGATGAAAATTACATTCATAAAGATGAACGCCAGAACTGAAGAAACATTAATTTAACCTAAGAAAAATAATCAGTGAACTAGACCCAAGTTTGAACTTTAACCCCATCGTGAAAAGGTGGTGCAGTGGTCAAGTTTTTTTCCATTTAACCCCTTCCCACCCACCCTTTGCCCATTGTAAGGATTTCGTAAGTGCTGCTACTTTGAGATGCTAGTGCGGGCTAGCCACTCTCTGCGCGGAGTGGTTTGCTCGGCTGGGTGGCGCGGCAGTAGTTGGTGAAGCTGTCCCTCAGGTGCTGGCGGTACTGGTCTCGCTGGCTGTAGAAGGACTTATTGCGCTCCACAAACGCCCGGATCTCCTCTGGCGTCAGGCAGTTCTCTTCATCCGAGGAGAGGTCGGCGTCGCCCTGTTTCGACAGCACGGGCCAAAGTGTTAAACCCAGTTGACATTTACAGTACATTTAAGTTAGCAGACACTTTCATCCAAAGCTTGCTGTATGGGATCGCTATATCATGCATGGCAATTGCTTGACACTTTTATCAAAAGTGGCTTACAATGCACTTGAGCGCATGGGGATGGCCCTTACCCTAACCCAGTGGGAATTGAACCCTAAACCCTGCCAGTGTTAATGTCGGTCGAGCTACACAAGACCGACCCCCTAGTCAGGGTTTGCAAAGCTATGAATAATAGAAATGAAGAAGGGTAACCCAAACGACCTAATGTGTACATGTGTACAAGCCAGCAGTGTTTCCAATGGGGAATTCCATGCGGCACTAACCAGGAGTTCCACAAGGGTTTTTGTGCTGTTGTCTGGTGGGCCGCTCGGTTCCGGAGGCCCCGCCCCCTCTTGGCCCACGGTCCCTTCATGCGTCGTCCACGGTAACCGAAGTGCAATACTGGCAAAACTGCCACCCTGCGCGGGGGGGCACGTTTCTTTGGTTTGGCAATTCTGGGACTTCGTCACACCGTGTCCCGTTGGGTTTTCATCTGCTGCACAATCTTTGGCTTTTTGTCCCTGTAAATAGATGGAGAGCGAGAGAGAGAGGGAGAGCGGGAGAGCGAGCGAGCGCGCGCGAGAGAGAGAGAGACTCTTCAATGATTCTACAGCCATGTGCGCAATGCCTTGTCAGTGGTGTCAACTGGTTTCCCATATTCACACTCTACCGCTTCATCACACACACACACACACGAAAAATATATTAATTTAATACATTACATACTATGTTTTGCATCACAATAAACAGTGAGGCTGTGAATTGAATCAGCAGACTTGAATGGAGAACCACCACCACCACCACCACAGACACACACTCTACAAGGGCCTCTTGACAGCTTCTGAAACGTTGGCGACCCCTAGTGGGAGAATCAGGCCAATTGCGGTCAACGCTGGACTTGGTTTGCATTTTTTTTTTTTAACGACTATCTCCTCACCTGATCGTTGCATAAACTCTTGCCCTTTCGCTTTTTCTTTTTATTCTTGCACTTGGCGTTTTCTTCTGCCTTCGCCCAGCACTCCACACAGCTGTCCACCCCTTCCTCCTCTGCCTCCTTGTCTTCTGAACACATGTGGTGGTGGAGGCCATTTGGGAAATCTCCTTCACAGTGAGAGAGGGAGTCAAGGTTACCGTTACATTAGATCTTCTAGTTTCGAGCATCGTCATAAAACAAGGGGGACTTTGTGTGTTTAGGGAATGCATGATCCCTGACCCATGCACTGACCAGCATCGTCGTGGTTGAAGATCTCCTCCGTGCAGGCCACGTCTGAGCCCCCTCTGGATCCGGTCTCACTGCCCTCCATGCTGGAGGAGTAGCCACAGTCGCTGGCATTGCTGTGGGGAGACAGGCCTGCGGGACACCAAAAACACACCAGAGACATCATTGCCATTGCCAGGGTTCACCTCACATGCATTCAAAAGGGGCATTGTGTCAATTTGTCATCATACTGGCTGAACTTGAAAAAGGGAAACTAGTAAAACTAGTGAAAACTGGCAGAAAAAGGGACAAATAGCAGAAAATTAAGATAGGGGCCAGCTTTTCTAAGCTGTTTCAATCTCCGTTTAGACAGTTCCCTGACAAAGCGCAGTAGGTTTTCATACCCTTCGAGCATTTCAGTGAATAAGACTAGACATACGCAACAAGGAGTTCTTTACCGTTGTTGGTTTGAGGCGAGTCCAGGGTTCTGTTCTCCGGACAGGTGCATGCATCGCTTCCGCTGCCGACAATGACCTCCACAGCAACGGTCTCCTCTTCATCCTGCTCTTCCTCGTCCGGGCTACCACACGCCTTGCAGCTGATGTCCACAGACTCCAGCGAGCACTGCACCAGTTCAGAGAGGACAAAAATCAAGATTTTATCACGAACAGATACCAAGCCATGTTACGGTTTACCATTTCAACCTTTTAGTGGACGCTTTCATCCAAGGAGACTTGGAGTGAACAGGTGATCAAGGAGCAGGTGTGGGTTCAGCATCTCGCCCAACAATGCCTAGGCCACGGACACTGGGGATCAAACCCAGAACCTCATTGCTGGAAGTCGCACGCCCTAACCACTACCCTGACAATGATGTAAAACGGGTTTGAATATTTTAACGTCCTCTTTGATTACGGGACAGCCTAGAAAAAGAAGAGCCCGTGTGGGGAACTTGGTGTCGACGTGGTCCCTGCCTGGACGTACGGTTACCTCATCCAGACTTTTCTCCTTGTCCTCCGTCTCTCGCTCGGACACGTCGAAGCCACACTTGTTCTTGCGGCGGTTCTTCCGCTTCTGCCTCTTCTTCTCCTGCTTCAGCTCCTTGGCTCTCTCCTCCTCGGAGAGCTCCTCCACAAACTGCTCCAGTCGGCTGATCCCTTGCATCTTCTCCACGGCCATCTGGAGGAGAGAGAGAGGGTAGAGACGAGACGATGCTAATCTGTTTATCAAAAGAAAAGAAAAAATGTGGTCAGCCATTGCCGTCAAGAAGACAGAAGGTAAGTACCTCAAAACTTCTCCGTAGCGCATCCACTCCCAAGTAGAACAGCATCTGCCAGGTCTGCTCCTCGGCCCGGAGCTTCTGCCAGATCCGGTGGAGGCGCTCGTACAGGTGGATCCCCAGGCAGGTGAGGACCTCCTCCTGGGCCACGTCCATGGTCTTGGCGTGCCTCTCTCTCCGTCTAGCCGAAACAAAACAACAAGCGTACGTGTGAGCGCTTGATAAAAACGGGCAGGTCACGACAATCTGTTCAAAGTGGATCTTGCCGGGCAACTTGGGTGGCATTTATTTTAGATGTTCCCCTTACTCGTATCCGCCCGAGAACTCGGGCTCGGCACGGCCGAGGAGGTGGGCGATGAAGTCGGTCTCGCAGCAAACGTGGATGTGGCGCTCGTGGGGGCAGCAGCAGAGGCCCTCGTACAGGGCGGCACAGTAGCCCTTCTCCTTAGTGCAGTCCAGCTCCCCCGCCAGGATGTTGTACGCCCGGAGCACCTTGTTCTTACAGTCGGTGCAGAACCTGCGGACAGAGGTCGCACGCGGTTCGCTTGTGTAATTCAGGACCCCCCCCGCCCCCAAACCCTGATGTGAAGCAGCGGGGTGGAGAAGGGTGAGGCGGTACGTTACCTGTGTTTGCGTAGATATGTCTCTAGTGTCTCTAGAAGGCAGGCACTGTCGATGAGAACCACCTCGTCCCTGCACTCCTGAGACATCCGCTCCCACACGTCCATCCAGCTTCCCCTGCGAGGACAGACACAGCGTTTACCACGCCGCCATCGGAGAGGAGAGCTCGAGAAAAACCCTTTGTTCTTGTCCCACTTAAATATGTTGGTACTTCGGCCATTCCGGCTCAATCTAAACACTCTGATCTGAATTAATGTTATTATAGTTAGTTGCTAGACTCTGAGGAAGCTGAATCTGCATTGGAGGCACAGACCCTTGCTGCCTACCTGCAGGGGAACTGAAGCAGTCCAAAGGAAAAGCGAATCCTACAGCTGCCACCAGCCACGCCTCCACCTGTGTTTGTCCCTAAACTTATCGTTATCTCTGTCGGCGTCTCCCCTTCACTAAGCACCACAGAACACAATTCAAGGCACAGCAAGGCACACTTTGGCTGCCCTAGAGGTCAGGCAATGTGGGAATTGAAATGCTCTGTGCTTCTGCACAAAATACCCATCAACATTGTACTGACGAGAGCTGAAACTGAAGTTGAATTCAAAAGGAGAAAGAGAGGGAGAGAGAGAGTAAGAGAGGGAGAGTGGGAGATAAATGTACTTACCCCAACGGTTTGGGTTTGTGGGTGTCTAAGGAGTGCAACTGACATCGTTTGTTCTTTTTGCTTTTGGGAATGGCGTCGATCATGTCGTTCAACTTTGACCTATCGAAAAAGAAAAACTGAAATTCAGCATCGTCATATGGATTCCAGTAACTAGTATTCCCCAAGTAAGCTTGGCACTGGAACTTCAACTGAAATCAACAAAAAATACAAAGAATTGTAATAGAGATTCTAATATCCGGCATTCCAAAACTGTTGAAAGAAATGGAACCAACAACCCCCCAGCATTTCGAAATACAACAGAGTGTTCCAAAATGTCTCACCCGTGGACGTAGAAAAGTGTGAAGAGCTTCTTGGCGTCAGCCAGGCAGGCCTTGGTGACGGAGAGCATGGCGGTGGTCTTCACAGTGAGGGGCTCCAGGGCCGGGTTCCCAGACTCCACCAGCTGGGAGAAGAGGCGCTCCACGCTGCGTCTGCAGCCCACGCAAGGCACCAGCTGGGCCAGCGTGCTGAACACCTCCCTGGACGTCACCATCATGGCCGTGTTCAGGTCCTGCTGCTTCAACTTGGAGTGATACTGGAACACAAGTCACACTGTTTACTACCAGTCTAGTCATTTGGCAGACGCTTCATCAAAACGAGGATAGAAAGATGGAGGGGTGGGAGGTTAGGCATCTTGCTCAAGGAGGTCATTAAGCATTGATACACACAAATGTATTCCAATTGACTGGTAGGACAATATGAACGCCATCTGTAATTCACAGCATTATTTCTGTTGTATAAACACCAAGTCACCTGCAGCTGGATTTATCACAAAGACTTACGCAGTTGTTAAATTTCAAGGTATATGCCTCATGATTACACAAGTTCCGTGGCACCATCATGTCATGGTTTTCAGTTCAACCTCTTATAAACAGGCTGGGGTAACATTAAAACTAATCACCTCTGCAAACTGTTTCCATCGGGAAGTATTAATGTGCTGGCTGTCAAGGTTCATGACATCATCAGAAAATTCCATCACCATCTGCAAAATAAAACAAGAAACACTTGTTTGTTTCATTCTTTCATGTCGTCATTTCACCGAAGGTCCCATATCATATAATCATAGTGTTTATAGACAGGGTGGAGATTAGAATAAGCTTCAAACCGATGCTACCTGCATGAATGATAGCATGATGATAGTCACAAACACTCTTCATCAGGTAAACTGAGGAACTATGACAGCGCATAATCACTCTAGCATTTTGTGTGAAAAGCTGTCTAACCACATGAGATTCACAAAAATGTATAATTGAGAAAACCACTTGAGAATGCCTTTGTGGCACTGCTTCTGGAAAACCATAGGCCATACTAAGCTATTGGTGCTACAATTGTGTGGTACTAGGAGAGATGTTGACATTGTCATGGAAGTAACAGTAGTGGATTATGGTTGGTTTTATGGAATAACAGATATTGGATGTTGAAAGCCTGGCTAAAAGACACATGACTATCTCTCTATATTGAATGATAGTCTCTCTGCAAATATCAACAATTGATTCAAGGTTTACCAATTCCTATAGATGTACAACCCTGCAGTTCATTATACTATTAGTCATACTGAGTGGATTGTCTTAGCTGTGGTAAACCATAACTTAATTCCTCCTATTGGTCATCACTACACTGAGAAAATCAAATTGGAATGCTAATACCCCCACCAATGTAGGCCTAGTTCCCGGAGCTAATTATCGTATGAATCGTGGCTTGCTCGAGTTGACATGCACAACAGACTCAAAAATAAAAGGCACATCTTACCGTGAGAGTGTCATCAATGTAGAGGGGAATCTGTCTGGCCAGGAATGGGAAGTCTTCCTCGCCGTCCCTGCAAATCGCCACTAGACGCGCCATGTTTTGTAGCTCTTCCAAGTGCAGCAGCGCCTGTATGTTTCACACGTCAAGCTAATGCTAATTTCACACAGGTCCATTTAAGTGAGCTACACACTAACTGTTAACATGGGCGCTGAAGTGTGATTTAACTTAAAGAGAGACATGACGGTGGCGGGACTGGGCGCATACTCTATGTGCACGACATTCATTCAACTTTAATGTTCACTAGAGATCATTGACACAGTAGTGGCGCTAGATACAAGTTTGCCTTGACACATTTAGCTTGCTAGCATCCAAGCTAGGGAAACAATATCTTAAAAGACTATTCGGGTCAGATGTAACCACATTTATAATGAAATGCGTTAGCCATACTACATATCACAGGGATCGTGCCAATATTAGCTTAATCAACTAATATCCGATTCCTTCACTTACAAAAAATGACCGACTGGATTTATTTCTCAACCACTTTCTGACGTTGACAGTTTCTCCAATGTAAGCCCCGGCAGCTCACAAAGTTGACCAAGCATCGCCCTCTGTCTGGTTCATTAGCGACCATTAAACGTTCAACTTATGTGACAGATAGAGATAATATAAAGTTAAATGGAGCTGATTGGCCAGTGAATGGATAGCACCTCACCTTACTCGGTCTATACGATCATTCAAAACCATATTTTTCTTAATCAAAATCAATACACAAAGTATTGGCATCTGTGTGTATAAATAGTGTTTATAAATATCTCACTAACCCAGTTTCGACGATTCCTTTTTTTTTTAAATAAATTTTAACAAAAATAAACAAGTTCGACAGGGTGGTTACGGTGGCGGAATCTTCCTCACTGTTTAACCTTTGCCCTCCGCACGTAACGTTAGAGAGGTACGTAGATGTCACGTTTCATGATGTGAATCCGAATGAGCGCTAGGGGGAGCATATAGGAATGTCTTATTCATAACAAATCGGACTCTCACGCAGAATAAATGGAAGTAATGATTTAAAATATGAGACAAACCAATTCGTCTGTTGAATATAGGCCATTTGTAATGTATTAATTGTGGTTTATAATAATCTGATGACAAATTATGAAATTATATATTTTGATACAATTATTAAGTGTTGTGCATATGTGTTAGTGCAGAATACAATAAATTGTATTTGATCTACAACTGAAAGGTTTTTGTAATGAAATGCCCATTACCACTGGCAAGCTTGACATTTTTCAGTGAGTATTGTATATTGTCAAATAGCAAATTATTGGTAAAACTTAATTAAAAATTAACAGTTTATTTACTGTTCCAACACAATGCATAATCCCAATCGATTTCAAGGTACTTCATGCAATAAAAGGTTCATCAACATTTAAAAAATATTATTTTACAGAATGTAAACTGATTATCAAGTGCAAATCGAACAATAGGTTGTAAAAGTGAATCTTTAATGAACATGCAATATATTGTTTGATGCTATATTTACATATATACACTCACACAAGTGATGAATTAAGAGCTTTGTTACATAATTTGCTTTGCATGCACAAAACCATGCATAGTAACAATAGTATTGAAGCCCCACCCACATATTTTGGTTCAGCAAAGTAAAAAAATGCACCAGAGGAAAATCACCAGAATTTTACGGTTATTTTACACAGATGTAGAATATGTACAGCACCACAGTTAATAAACATGTAGGCCAGCAAGACAGACACGGAGACATAATCACTGGTGCTAAATGTGTCCACCAAAATGTTAGTCAAGCCGGTTGTTACATTTGCTAGCAAGAAAAACAACAACTGATTCCTGTTTATCGCCTGAAAGAGACAAAATCTGTCCATTTTGCTCCTCTTTCCCTCTGTGACTGAATCTTTGTCTTTTTCCTGCGGGTTCCATGACGACGGCACAAAGTAACAGTGTGATTTCCTCTGAAGCATAAGTAATGTCATATCACCTATAGCGAGGCATGCCAGGAAAAACGTACACTGAGCGACAACCCAGAGGCAGAAAGACAGGTTTGCCAATCGCCGGGAGACTGGCTCAACGGTCGCCTGGCAAAGGAACAAACCGCCGTACAGCACGGCGCTTCCCAACAGGAAGTTACCAATCACTCTGAAATAATCCCTCACCAAGGTCCTTGGCTTCATAAGATAGAGTCCGATTTGAACTCCTGCCATGTATATCGCAATGTAACCTGTGACGGAAAACAGGCCCTCTTTGTTGGCGTGCAAAAAGTCAACGGTCCTGTCATTGTTGTGGATCAGAAAAGATTTCAGACCTGTTGTCTCAAGAGCCAACTGATAGAGACCACCAAGGAGGACAGCAAAGATCCACGAGTGACCGACTGGAAAGAGAGTCAAGAGCAAGGATGCCACAACTCTTACTATGGCTAAGGTGAAGAAAAAATTCCAATGAACCCCATACTCTGTTACATGCTCATGGTAGCCAGTCATTTTGAGACTTGCTAGTCTTACCAAACCAAGTACTAGGAGGGGCCAGACAGTCATCAACTGCTTGGCGATGTGATTAATCTTTGATCCAATTATAGTTTTCCCCCGGGCCTCTGGAGAAACAAGGGCATTCGCAAAGATGTATGCCCCTACGCCAAAGTCCATGACCCCTGTCCCATACAATTCAGTTTTAGCATATCTCCTTGGGAATACATTAAAATCCACAGCTAAAATGCTAATAGCAGTTTTAACATTCACAAGAACTCTAAAAACAGTTACCATGGGAACCCGGCCTGACCGAACATGACTCTGGAGAAAGCTCTTGCTGGTCACGGTTTGTGGATGTACGGCAGCATGATTACCCTTGGCATGGTAGACATAACACTGGACAGCCCCTGACACCAAAGCTAAACCCATGATGACCCAGTGCAGAATGTCACTTAACATGGTGCATGACAGTACAAGTGGAGCTATAATCATGCAAAAGTCTAGAAAAAAGTGAGAAATCCATGGAAACGGTAAGGGGACAGTTCCTTTCCCCTGATAATACAAAATCCAGACAAGTCCTCTATTGATAAAGCACAAGGGGGCAAGAAATGAGCCCAATGCCACTTCTCCCAGACTGGTCCCGTTGAGGTTGCTGACAAACGCCTCCTTCAGTTCCCGTTGAGACATTACCTGAAACAATTAATAATTGAATTAATGATGAACCGATTCTCTGTATTCAGGGGTATCTAAGATATGATGGCACAGTTCTAGTGATGTTTATGCCAATCCATTTGGTAAGATGCATTCCACTCAAGATCTGCGAACTATGGTACTTCAATGAATACTTTCCCCAAATCCGAAACGGAGGTGTTACAATTCCATCTTAAATTGATAAACAATTTTTACTACAGAGCAACAATCGACATCTCATAATTTACCAAAGTGCTGTCGTTGTACCTACTCGCCCATACTATTGAGCATGGGAAGAAGAGTAGCTAATTACACATTAGAAACATATACGATATATTACGGTAGTAATACGATGTACTTGCGATGTGTTATTTTGGGGGAAATCGACCCGGTTCATTGATGGTAGCGTCTTTGGAGGCACTAACAGAGACGCTGAAGTTGATATCACTTGTACAATGATGTGGAACGCATTTCCGGGTTTCCTAAATCTGGTGTGAAGCTGCGTTCACTAAATCGCGGACTCGCGAGAGCTTCCATGCAGTACATGAAGTTGATGACAAATATATCGGCCTATCTACAAATTAAGAAGCAATTAGCCAATTGAAGATCATTATTTCGCTTGTAATGTTGTATTCAATGTTGTAAGTATTTGGTCGTATTACTCTAAATTGGGAATCTTACTCAACTACAAATGTACCGGTCTCTGGACCCTCTTATATGGGCGTGACATAAAGACGTCACTAAGAGGGCGGGAAGCAGGTATGAAATAGTTGCAGGCTGAGGCGCAGCTTGTGTATGTGGTTTGTCCTTCTGGAAATTGTGACAGTGGTGTGGAATTTTCTCTTTAATGGCGGAATATTGACATTGTATGGATGTTTGAATTCTTGGAAACTAGGGATTGTTTTTAAATGTACTTAATGATCAAAGTTGAGAAAACACAAGTGAAAGATTTCCAACACCTAAACCCATGAATTCTGAGAAGAGCAAACGTGGAGTAACGTTAACGGGTGGACATGGATCGTTTAAAAAGGTATATGTTTGACCTATGTCCAACAGACGGTACTAAACATATTGATGGCATATAACTCAGAAATGTGCAATTGTCTGAATAACGGGATCGCAAGTCACATACTTTTACGGGGTTAACATTGTGATATATAATAAATTGGTTCAAAGTCAACTTGAGGCTAACATTAGCGCTTCTTGCCTCTTAGGTTAGCACTCTTATCTGATTAATTTAATCTTACCATTGATAAGATGTGTAAATTGTTATCTACACGGCTTAAACGGCTACAACTTGTTGCATGATGACTCTTGATAATGTCAAAGTATCGCAGTCTTACTCTTGTCGCTACTGATTGGGCTAGCTGGAATAGTTGGCCACTCCAACTAGTTATTGAAATGACTGACTCCGGACTATTGACAGCCCCCAGATTAGGTCATGTTTGCAGGGAAATGCAGGTCCTAGCTCTGTCACACGTGATTATTGAATTAGAAGTTATTTAAGTTGTTATGAAAAAAAAAACCACAGTATTTCCTATCTTCTTTCAGTTTTGGGATTTTTGTTGCCACACTGGCATAAGTCATATGTTGGATGAATTAATGTACATAATGATACCCTTTTATTTTACTCCCTTGTTCATTCAAAACATCAAGGATAAGAACACACCATACTAAATCAAGCTTGAAATGTCTGATATGTTCATCTATAAATCAGGTATCACATAACACTGGTTCCTTCCGCCAATTCCTTCCCCTGATATTCCCGTTTGTTTGTTTGTTTGTTTGTTTGTTTGTTTGTTTGTTTGTAGGTGAAAAGAGTAGGTAAAGCCTCTCCCCTTCTCTCTCTGAATGATTCTCTGGACGGAGACCTCCGGGCCTTCCTCATCGACGAAGACCACCTCCACGCTTACGACGACCTCACCAAAGTCAACCCAGTAACTCCAACCACAGGTGAGTAACACAGCGACCATGGTGCTGACGACGGCTACAGATACAGGTGTGGATGTTCAGTCCAATGTCTGCAGACTTACTGTAGGAATTCCTGAGATGCCGCCCTAACCTGCTCATTGATGACATGTATCTAAAAATAAAAGCTTCTGCTAAAGGTCTAAAAGTAATGACGCACATTGAAGATGAATGTAAAAATGAGCGTCCACACATTACCATGTGGTCAGCAGTCTTCACAGTGTCAATGTATGAACACAGCATTCATGCTTTTGATAAAAGTTGTCTGCTAAAATACCAAATATTAAATCGACATCTTGTAATGTGGGTTTCTATACATAGTAAACCTATTCATTACCATTACTATTTTAAACTAAGTCAACAAGGAATGGACTGTTTCACATGGCACCAATATCGAGGCTTCTTCTATTAAAAGATGTCTCTATAATACTGTTACTAAACAGCTGTACACTACAGTTAAGCAGCTTGTCTCATGTAGGTCACAGTGGATGTGGATCCATTATGTCGAGTTTGAGTAAACTCCCAAAGACGTCTCGCACGTGGTTATATTTGTGTGTTGAACAGGGAGCAAACAGTGGATCATGTGATCACAGGAAGCATGTGCGTTTGATTCTAGGTGTGACTGTACGCTACTCCAGGGCAAAACTTAATTATGTAAATTTCTGGAGGTACCTTTTTCGTTTTCATTTTAATTGCGCTTTTCCCTCGCTACGACTTCTCAGACACTTTTATTGAACACGTTAAAGCACTTTCTAAACTTATTTAAAAGGTGCTGTACAAATACTGTTTATTATTATTCACTACTTTAGATAGGCCGAGACTGCAGTGCAATGGAAAAATCGAGTAACATATTTCCGAATCGTGAGTCTAACCTCATTTCACCTTGATGGGCTCCAGGAGCCGTGTATTTACCCAGATAAAAACCTGCAGGCACAACAACCACATCCTTAATGCTTGAATAACTACAGCTCCAATGATGTTGCATCACAGAAAATCACTGTGTCAAAATGTCAACAGCTAAAATGAGCTAACAAAGTTTATGGCCCTGAATCAGACTGTGGACACCTTTCACCTGCCAGTCAAAAACCCTAACCACCGGCTCTCTGTTGCCATTCTTGGCAATCCTCACTCCAGTCCTGACATGTCAAATATATTGCTACAGAGTTCCTGCTGGGCTGAATTGGGTGGAAATGAAACTCCTCTTGATGGTTCGGAAAGTTTCTGCAAGAATGTGTCTTGCCAAAGTATATGCTCATTAAGCTTCCTAGCACATGATATCCATCTCTTTTTGTACATCCCCCTCTACGTTTGTTTTTCCTCATTTGTGATTGTGTCCAAGCTTACAATTACGCTGAAATTGTGTTTCTATTTCAGTGCTGAAATGCCTGCAGGCCAGGTACCGTGCCCAGGTGTTCTACACCCACGCAGGCTGCACCCTGGTGGCCCTCAACCCCTTCCAGACCATCCCAGACCTCTACTCCCTGGATGTGATGAGGGAGTACCACAACGCGCAACAGCCCCAGGTACCTCACACACACACTGACACAGTTGGGTCTTCCACTGGCCTCTGGCTGGATTCACACTCATCCTTGCCTCTGCCATAGGAACTGAAGGCATCATCATTTTAGTATTTTATAATATAATAAAATACTTTTTTAAATTGAGCTGTCTTCTTATCTTATGTGTTTTTTATTTATGTTGAGCACTAGGCATGTTCTATTGCGGCTTTGCACAAATTGTCTTTTTTAATTATAAAAAAAAATAACAAATTCCATCGACTGATTACCCATAATGCACCAGGGCTTTTATTTTACAAATGCTCTGCTGTTCTCTGCAGGAGGCCAAGCCCCATATCTTCATTGTGGCGGAGGAGGCCTACAGGAATGTGCAGGGCCAGCTGGAGCCAGTGAACCAGTCTCTGGTGGTCAGTGGAGAGAGTGGTGCAGGAAAGGTATGTCCACCCATGTTTTGGTTGTGTGTCGTAAGTGATAAATTAGGTAGAGTTGTGTGTGTATATAGGGTCAGCCTGACTACTTATTTACAGCTCTACAGATTCACATGCATAACTGGATGCAGTGCTGTTATTTGTGGTGATTCAAAGCCTGTTTCCTAGTGTTCAGTGATTCCATAACTAATAATATTTGATGTCCCGCCCGACAGACATGGACGTCGAGGTGTCTGATGAAGTACTATGCTATAGTAGCAGCTTCCTCCTCAGCACCGAAGAGCCAGAATGCGGTGGACCGGATAGAGAAGAGAGTTCTGGACTCCAACCCCATCATGGAGGCCTTCGGTGAGGACGCTCTTATTGTGGTTACAGCCGCACAACTGGGTGTTTTTGTCCCCAGTTGTATTATCAATTACACTTATGGCTAGGGATGCTTCGGTCACCTCTTAAAGTGCTCCTATTTTGCCACCAGGTGTGATTGATTAGCTGTTACAAGCCATCTCAAAATGTACCCTATAGTGACATCACACATGGGAGTGTCCACCCAAATGTATGATGGATGGAGGAGCCCACCCAGTGGACTGTCCCAACTGGTAGGCTGGTCTTTGTGATCACACCACCTGGTGGTAAAATAGGGTATTTTGAGGGTCCTATTACCACCATCCCTGCTTGAAATGTACTAAGAAGGTTGCTGATTGGGAAGCTTTCTCCCATATGTAGGCAACGCCTGCACACTGCGCAACCACAACAGCAGTCGCTTTGGAAAGTACATCCAACTCCAGCTTGACAGGTACTCTTCACTCCACTCTCTGTTGAGCCTCACCACGGTCCTTCACAGTCTTACTTGACCTTTTTCTTTTAAATCGCTTTTAAATGACATTTCATCTACATTTTATGTTTTTGATTGATGCTGCCCTACCGTTTTTAGAATATTCTTCCACTGGGGTGTGTTTTATTAATATTTTGTTTTATAAAAAAATTTGAAGCACGTTGTTACTTTACAACGAAAAGTGCTGTATAGATGAAGATCATAATCAACATGGTCATTGTCACGAGGATAAGTATTTCTATCATTAACTGTGGGTATTCTGGTACATCTCCATCTGTGTTTGTGAAGGTCTCACTTTTTGGTGGGGGCGTCTGTTCAAACATACCTACTAGAGAAGACCAGGGTGGCCTGCCAGCCAGCTAACGAGAGGAACTTCCACATCTTTTACCAGGCAAGTGCACAGAAAACATATATCCCCCCATGGTTCCCCTATGGGGAAAGTAAACCCATAGGATCGTTGGCAAGTGGTTACATAGCAACATCATCTTGCATAGACCATAAGAGTCGGTTGTGCTAGTTATGCTCATTGTGTTTCTCCATTTCCTGATGGGGTTTTACAGTAAGTGAATGTGGAGATACTGAACTCTTGGGTGTATCGCAGATGATGAAAGGGGCTTCCAGCGAGCAGAAGAAGGAGTGGGAGATGGCACATGGTCAGAGCTTTAACTGGCTTCCCAAAGCTGAGAAAACACTGGAGGGTAAGTATTTGCTTCTTTCATGTATTATAATGTTTGTATTAATTCTTGTATTATATTCTAGTATTGTTAATGGTCTAGTTTGTAACTTCATTTTGTCTTTTAATTCCTTGCAGAGGACTGTTTTCAGGAGACCGTAGAGGCAATGTCTCACCTGGGAATCAAGTCAGAGAAGCAGGCAGAAATATTCAGGGTGCGATTTTAGGTTTTTTCACAACTGTATAACAAAACAACATAACAACATATCTATTATATTTTGCCTGACTTTCGACGTAACTTATGATGATTACAGATATTGGCAGGGATTCTGCAGTTGGGGAATATAGCCTTTGACCCTCCAGTGGAAGAGTCCAAACCTTGCGCCCTGGAGGGTCAATCCAAAGGTGAGTTGCGGGGGGGTTTCCGTTTCCTTCCATACATACGAGATCTTCAATCTCCTACCTACTTCAGCGTGGTTGTTTACGTATCCCCGCCTTCGGCCTGCAGAGTACTTGCAGAGGGCCGCTGGGCTGCTGGGTGTTCCTGCCGAGGAGCTCCAGGCCTGCCTGGCGGTGAGGACTCTGGTAGCAGGGAAGCAGAGCATCCTCAAGCCCTGCTCCCTCTCCGAGTGTGGCGTCAGGAGGGACTGCCTGGCCAAGGTCATCTATGCTCAGTGAGTAGTGCTGCTGAAGAGTCATGACTGTGGTGTGGAGATTTGGGCCGGATTATGCTTGTGTGGATGGGGAGAGGACATGGGTCATGCAGGGGCTTACTTTTTTAATATAAAGCATTGAGTTAGCCGTCATATCTACATCTCTGTTGATGCTTGTCCATCAGAAGCCATTGTCTTGTCTCTGCTTTTGTCGTAATTAAGTCTTGTCTTTTTTCTCTGTTTCACAGCTTGTTTGAGTGGTTGACCGTGTTCATAAACAACAGCATATGTGCAGACAACTCCACCTGGGGCAATTTCATAGGTGCAACATCACACTATAACATAGTTCTGTTGGACCATATATTGCATGATATTCTCACCCGTGACCTGCTATGTCCCCCTCCGTGCCCTCCAGGTCTGCTGGACGTGTACGGCTTCGAGTGCTTCCAGAGGAACAACCTGGAGCAGCTCTGCATCAACTACGCCAACGAGAAGCTGCAGCAGCACTTTGTCGCCCACTATCTCCGAGCACAGCAGGTGACCGTTCACTCGGTCTTAGTGGTTCCGGTCTACCACTGGTCAACCTCTGACCAGTGGTCGACCGGAACCAGCAGTTCAAGTAGAGCGATATAGGGAGATCTTTCTATGGGTGGAGGGTTTTTCTTTTAGAGCTAGGAACGTCTAGTGATAACTGCAGTGATTGCAGTTGCCATGGATCTTAAACCTGTGCAAATGTGCCGTGTCTGCAATGTAAAAAGTAATAATTCCACTGTAGTTTACCTATCACAATTCATTCATATATTCTATACATTCTATATATGATTTAATTAGACTCCTGCCTTTTTAATATAATTTGCTATAAATATTTATCTTATATAGAAAGAATGAACAGCTAATTTCCAACATGTAGTTATTGGAGATGCGAACTACACTGAGCTGAACAAACTGGACATTAAGCTCTCTCTGTTGCATCTGATTGGATATTACATGTATCTGATCAGATATTCATACATGCATTCCTGTATGATTGGCTATTCATACATGTGTTCCTGTCTGTGTTCCTCCACCCAGGAGGAGTACGTGTCAGAAGGGCTGGAGTGGTCCTTCGTCAGGTACCAGGACAACCAGAGATGCCTGGACCTGATCGAGGGAAACCCCACCGGCGTCTTCTCTCTACTCAATGAGGTCAGGTGACCCCCATCTTCATCTCGACGCCAGTGGTTTTCAAACTGTGCGTTGTGATTCACAAGTCGGTCTGAAACAGGGGGCAAACAAAAGTGTATATTTGATGGAACACACATATACCTAAATGTAACGTGTACATAAATGATCTCACCTTTTTTGACCTGGTAGTTCGAATATATAGATTATTTTTCAGCACACAATATTTGGTGGGTCCTGGGCCGAAAATACCTGCTCTACACAACCATCATTTTTTAGTTTTCCTCAATGTGCACACATGGAATTTTGTTCTCCTCAGGAGAGCCGTCTCAACCGCGCTTCGGACGCCGGGAAGTTCCGCGTGCGCCTGCAGAAGGAGCTCGGCGACCACGGCAGCATCAGCTGGGACAAGTTCAGCAAAGAGCCCCACTTCACCGTCACACACTATGCCGGGCCGGTCAGCTACCAGATCGAGGGCATGATGGAGAAAAATAAGGTATTTTTGCAATAAACCTAAGATGGCAAAAGTCAGTGGCTCTGTGTTTTATTCATTAACCTGAGATAACCTTTTATCCAAAGGGAGTGACTAGCTGGCATTGAGAGATGGGTCATTAGGTAGAAGATAGGGGTTGGACAGTGATTTTCTTTACTCAAGAATGCATACAGGTAGTGTAATCAGAAGATTGAATGTTGGAATATGAAAAGGTTAAAATCTGTAGGGCAGGATAGAATAGGGGCTGAACAAGGTGCCTAACCCACTGAATGGCGTGTCTAAATTCCCATCTGCTGAAATTACTAAAAGGTCTGTTGATGTCTTTTATTGCTGTACATTCTCGGGGCATTAGGACCCAGTGCCTCCGGAGATCATCGCACTGCTCCAGGCGTCTGGGAACCCCTTGCTGGGCCAGGTCTTTGGGGACCAGGAACCAGAGAATACGGCCACTCGGGGACTCAGTAAGGTGGTGACTGTGGTCACTAAATTCAAGGTGAGATACCCGCTACACCTGCTTTACACAGGCTTGGCGGGAAATACACTCCACTTCCTTTTTAAAGCGCAAACTGGCAGGTTGGCGTTCATTCACCCCAAATGAACGAACGTGTGGGGAAAGGATGAATCGAATCGATGGGAAGATTCACGTTGTGAACATATGAAGGAATTTGATGTAAAAATTATAATCATGTTGTGCATCTTACAATAACAGCTAGACTCATTTTTGTAACGCAACATGTCATGCACCCGTACCGGAATACTTAATTTGACGCAAATGCGTCACAAGGGAAATGCACCACGTGACTCGCCAGCGCTACTGGAAGCGCGCTGATTGACAACCTCGTGCAGAATGACATCCTGACAGTGGATCGACAGCTTTGTGTCAGGGTTTCTACGAGGGTTTTCCCCTTAGGATCTAATCACACAATGCGTGCCGCACCCCAAATAACTACATAAGCACTTGTTGGCAGCAAAATACAAAAACACCCTTCTTTCTTCTAGCACACAATCTGAATTAATGCAAAACATTTACCGGCACCTCGCTCTTTAAGCTTCAAAAGTGTTTGTTAACACTTAACAGGATAAACCGGTTGATTATCGTTTTTTGTTGTGTGTGTGTGATCATATGGTGGCTCAGGAGGTCTAGCCGGTTGTCTGTCCCCAGGTCCTCCTAGCTTAGTATCGAGGTGACCCATAGCAAGACACCTCACCCTAACCGCTGCCGCCGGGGTGGGTGTTCCCTGGCATGGTTGACCCCACTGTTGGTATATGAATGGGTGAATGTGTGGTGCTTATTGTAAAGCGTTTTGAGTGGCCACAGGTCAGAAAAATGCTATGTAAATGCAGTCCATTTACCATCAATTGTATATATTTTATTCATTCCCTTATGACAAAGAAAACCTGAAACGTTCATGAACACAAAATGTATTTTTGATGTAGCTTTTTTATTCACAACCAGATTGCTCTATTTCCTCATCATTGTCATCACAACCATCTCTCAAAACATGTGTAGCAGTCAGTAATGTCTCTAACTGATATTGCTGGGTTGCCTTCTGACTCTCCTGGTGGTCTCTACCGGGCTGCAGAACTCTCTGGAAAGCCTGATGAAGGTCCTCCACAGCACCACTCCTCACTACACCCGCTGCATCAAACCCAACTCAGACTGCAAGCCCCTCACCTTCCACAAGAGGGAGGTAGGTGTTCCTGCACTCTGGACCCTGATTGGTCCTCTTGTGTTTAGCCTGGTATTATTTGTTTAACTACCAGAATAATGAAAGGTAATGCTATTTTACACAAGCTTGATGCTATATTGCCCTGTGTAAACTGACCTGTACGATGGAATTCTTTTTAATGAGCAGATGGTATCCCCATCTGTTCATTAATTACTTATCAAATTACTTATTGGCATCTAGCTAAGTGATGCCTAAAGGTAGACTGCAGACACCTGGGGATTAAGCCAAGAACCTTTCTGTTGGAGGTCAAACACCCTCCTTACCACCATAAAATATGGAGATGTTTATAGCAAGGGCATTCATATCTAACACTGCTGTCTGACTGCAGGTCATCATGCAGCTGGAGGCCTGTGGGATTGTGGAGACCATACACATCAGCGCTGCAGGCTTCCCCATAAGGTAAGGTGTCCATGGCTGTATTTGAACACTGCATTTCAACAGGCCAACAATTCACATTTCTTTGGTTTGTAATAGACAACGTTTCTGTTCCACTGAACAGAATTCCTTTCAGTGGCTTCATTCAACGCTATGGGCTGATTTCCAGATCCTCACAAATCAAGCAACTGGTTCATAGTAAGGGTAAATTCTGTATTAAAATACATTTTATTCATGTTTAATTCTGTCACGTTTTTATAGTTGACTAGCGCATAACTTTATTTCCTCTCCAGGTCTGCGAGTTTCTCCTTTGTCCGTTGTTCGATTCCTTATTACATTTAATGCTCATTCGCTCTGCTACTCCTGGGACATTTCAATCTGCTACATAAGATCAGGACTTTAATAACAAATCTTTCAACTCCTCTGTAGAACTCTTGAGGTAAATCCAAAATGCATGTGCCTCTTCTTGATCCTCACAAATGGCTTGGCATGTTTCCATAAACTCATCAGTGTTTCCTTAGCACTTGTGGCCAATGATTGCATGTTTGTTTGCTTGATCCAGGCATGCGTTTGGTTTTTATGTTGTAATCAATTGTTATGAGTTCCTAAGGCGACTGTTTCTCCACACAACGAACCATACCAGAGATTCGGATTACTGAATACATTGTATTCAGTAATCTGAGTACTGTGTATTGCTTTGTTAATCCGTACAGCCGGAAAAAAAAGTCAAACCATGCAGCAATCCTAATACATCTCCTAAACTAATGTAACCCTGCAACATTTACAATTTCCCATTTTTCACGATTTGCTGTTATCACCAACATCAACCGGTAAATGTGCAACATATATTTAGTGGCTTTAGCTTGGTTGGACCCGTTCTCTTTCTTTCTAGATTTAGAGCCCGGTCATAATGACCTTCTGAGGACAGCAGTGGACGCCATATTGAGCGAGGCGTTGGGCCGCCTGTCCATTGGGCCCGTGTACCAAGAGGAGAGCGAGTCCCTTGACTCCTTGGTGCACTGTGGAAGGACCAAGGCCTTCCTCACCCAGTACATGGTGAGACGTGTTTCAGTGTGATTATCTTTATTGAACACATATAATTTGTATAAATCTACATATGCAGATAGCTGTATTATGTACTCGTTGTATCATTAATAATATTCTAATGAAAGGTCAGAAGAACTGTAGAAATGTCCTCAAACGTTCGATTTACGGCTGATTAGGTCATTAAATAGTGACTTCTCACTCCTCATATCCGGGTCCTTCTCATCGCTGAGAGTAGGTGTAGGAGCCTTGGTAACTCACTCCCATGTCTCACTCTGAGGTGAGAGTCCTTTTAAGTCAGAAGTTCACTTTAGCGCAGTTCCTAGGAGTACCTGAGAGCCCTGACAACTACGGACCCAGAACTTAGAATGTCCTCCGCAGCTGGAGCTTCTTGAGGACCAGAGGAAGAGGATGCTGTCCCGGAAGGCCTTCTCCATCCAGTGCTGCTGGCGACGGCACCAGCTCCGCCGACGGCACGCCAGGAGACGGGCCGCCATGCAGATCCAAGCCGGTAAGGGGACTAAGGAGACCTGGTTGTGGCCGTGCTGGCTGAGCTCAGTGCTAACGCTGCAGATGCACTGTGGCTGTACTCCCATCTGTTTGGCTGTGATAATCGCTAACTTCTCTAGCTGGCTAGCAGTTGATGGCTGAACTCTGCAACTGTGTCAGCAGTGTTCCGTACGTCGCACATCCTCCGTACTGTGTTGAGTGCGCCCTGGGTGGCCGTTAGGATAACGTGTGTTGTGTCCCCTGCAGGGGTGCGCTCGTGGCTGGTCAGACAGGCGGTCAGAAAGTGGCAGAGGGCCGCCACAGTCATCCAGACTGCCTGGAGGAGATGGAGGGTGAGCCTCGGCGTCAGCCACCCCCCAAAATAATGCTCTTGCTAAAAATGCTTTACTTCATGAGGTACCTTGTTGTATTGTATTGTTTTGAAGGCTCAAATTTCACTTAATTTCTTTGTGTGGGACGATTCCTTCATGTTTGGTCCCACCCCATAATTCCATGCAGGGTTTGGCCACAAGTTCACAATACGAGTCTGGGTGGCGCAACCAGCTAGTGCGCTAGCCAAAAAGGCAATATCCCTTTTAGTGACACCCAGGTTCATTTTCAACCTCAGGTCCTACAATTACAGGTTCTTCCCTTTCCTGCCCACCTACCCTGTCCGGTCCATAAAAAACAACAACAGTGGGACAGAAAGCCATTATAATACAGTGTCATTTCCCTTCGCAGGCTTCAATGGATGCCCTAGCTGAGGTGGAACTGGATGACGCCGAGGACTTTGTGGAGACCCATATGCCTGAGCTGCACCCCAAGGTCAGGGAGAGGGGCTCGGTGCAGCTCTCCAGCCTCCAGGGGCCCGTCACGGTGTGCGGCTGGCCCATGGGCCTGGCGCTGGCCTGGGCTCCCTCGGTCAGCATGTCCCTGACGGCCAAGGGCTTCCAGAGGATGGTGTCGGTGTTGGCCTGCCTTAACCTGTCCTCCTCCTGCAGAGGAGACTACAAGGTGGAGACCAACCAGTTCCAGCACGGGGTCGCTTCCATCAGAGCTCAGCCAAGGGTGAGGAACGATGCGCTCGTTGTTGCTGCAGAATATCCATGATGTAAGGTTATTTCTTTTTAATGTATTCATGGTTTAAACAATTGCATTTTAGGAATCTGTGAAGCTCCACTACCAGAGATCTCCACTGCTCTATGCTAACATGCTTCCAGACCTGAAAAGAGACGGAGTGACAGGGTTTAACCAGATCCTACTGGAGAAAACATTGTAATGCATTTGACTGTAGATAACACTAGACATTACTATACACTAAACACTCAAGACAAGCAGAGATTATAACTACTAGAACAAATGAATGGAAATGCTGCTCTCTTGAGATCAGACTCAAATCACAGGGAACTTTTCTACTGCTAAAACTTTGCTGCACTTTTTTATGCTTTATACCATGCAAATTGTTTAAGATACTGTTCTTGATTCCTTGTCAAAATTGTATTTTTTGCCAAAGGTATTTTCTTGTTTTTTGTTTAACGAATATCGTCATGAGAACCAAAAAGTATCACAAAAGTTTCACGCCCATTTGGATTCTGAATCATGCAGAAAATGATGAAATAAGCATGAATCTCAACATGTGCTCGAATATCAAAATCCACAAACCCTTGCTGCCAAATGTTCAATTGTATAGGCGAATGCACAAAATTAAGGGACATGTTAAAGACAGGTTCCTTAGTCTATTAATTTAACTTGAAAGTAAGGTCTAGCCATAGCGTTTTTTGATATTGCACCTTTAATGTAATGCATTTTATTATTTGTAGTGGCCTTTTAAAGGAACTAATCGGTCTTAGGCAAGTGCCTTCCTTTATATTGAGATGTAATCTGATGGGCCTTCATATTTATTTGAATTCTTTGTTGAAGCTAAATGTTGGTTATATATTCGGGTGCAGGTTCTACTGCAGATATGAACACACCAAACAGGACTCAAAAGGGCTCTTACCACTACAAAGTAGAGTTGCATGTAATATAAACCATCCTGCATTACATGACTAGAGCATTTATCTATAAAGATGTTTTGTGAGTTTCATTAGATCAGTGTTTTAGTTCAAAAACGTTACTTGTTGATTAATTGCTCTTTTTATCATACAACCATGTAACAACACAATTTGAGGTGATTTTATAACATGTAAGAGCTGCTGGTGATGACATTGATTTATCGTTAGAGTAAACTCATTGCAAGATTCATGTGACCACATCAATTCTCTGTACCTCTGAACCTGTATTTTTTGACATGTTGATTGTGTTTTATCAAAAGAATAACTGACCATAACCTTTTTGCATCATGCCAAAGTACCAAAATGTCATAAAAATATTATCTTGTGAGTTGATACACGTGACATTTATTTTTCCTTACTGTGCAGTTGAAATTTGCAACTCCATTCTTAATTAGTTTTTTCCAAATGGCATTATGGATGGTTTTGAAAATACATTTGATTCCTTCAGTTGTTACATTGCATAAAAAAACGGACAAAGAAATGAATCAAATACAAAAAAAAGAAAACACTAAAAGAAAACCTCTAGACATCTTCAGTGGCCCCCGGTCTTAACGCTTTGCGTTGGTCATTTTCTACGACTTTCAAACACTCGTCGGAGAACTCGACAAACAGAGGCTCCTGCATGGCTGCTCTCATGGCGTCCTCTTTACTGTCCGCTGAGTCGATGGAGCGTAGTAACTGCCGCAGGTGGGGGTTATGAAGGAGGCCTCTCAGCTCCTCCGACTGGCCTGGGGAGGGGCAGAAGTCACAGGATGGAATTCCTAAACTGGCATCATCATTTAGTCCATACAATTTGTAACCAGAACCAAAGTGATGGCTTAAAGGTGCTTGCTTTGTCTGATGAGTTTTTGGTTTTAATTATGGTTTTAAATTATGGTTTTGGTGATTTGAAACCGAAATGTTTGGCACTTTACTTGATGAGTAATCAACTCTTTGTTATTTATTAAGTAAAGTGACACATTTTGACAATTCACATTTCCTTTTCAGATGATGGACTAATCATACATTTGTTTGTGTCTGCTAATAGACAGCTAAACCCCATCTCCAACCTCGTGTGGTCTTTCTACAGGTCATTCCACACTCACTCAGTAGTTGAAGTTTCTGCAAGGGAACTTTGTCGATATAATCCTCTTCCTTCAGGAGGATGTCATCCACATTCCATGGTTCTACAGAGACAAATTTTAAGTACTGTCAAAATGTGTCAAGTCAAGTGCTGAAAGTACGTCATGTTAACAAGTTACAATGCGTTTGACAGACTGATCCATATTTCACCGTATATTACTTTACATGGAGACCAGCGAAAACTTCACACACTCAAAAGAACTGTACATAGTAGTCTTTGGAATTCAACTTGAAAAAGATCATACCTTCTGTCTTTGTTTCAGGGGTAACAGGGGCTGGCTGTTCAACACGATGGCAACTGTCTGAATAGAGAATGATACGTTTAAAAGGTAACACGTTTTGGGTGAGAAGGAACACCTTCATTTTGGGTCAATACTTTCATTGTATTGTGTTCACGGTCAAAATAAACCACTGTAGTGGAAATGGATATTAGGAATACTTACCATTATGTTTCTTGTAGCAGCCAAGCGAACAACTAAGTGAATGAAGAAAACAAATAAGTAATTTGTTTCAGTAGTTATGATGTCAACAAAGCGACTCTCATTACATTGTAAGTGCCCTGGCATTTTATATTAATGTATGGATAACCTACTGACACTTCCTGGTGGTGTCCTAATGTTTCTACCTTGTATGTAACGTTCAATTGTCTAGCAACATTTGATCAGTTACAAAAAGTGCATGACGCTTTTACACCAGCCGGAACGTTTCACCTTCACCCTGCTTTATTACGTGATTTACGGACTATAATAACGTGACACCAAACAGAGGCACATGGTGATAGAGTGGTCTATTCCACTCAATTCACTCGTGGGGGGTACAGTCTCGTTTTCCTAAACAGCTAATATAAATATATATATATAGGATATATAACATGATACTGCCAATGTTTAGCCTAAAAGCCATCACTTAAATTAGCTCGGTTATCTAGCTTGGTCTGGTCGATAACTTAAAAGGTACTTACTATCTGATTAGGCAGGTTGGGCATCTGTATTTTGGTGGCTGGTCGCGGCAAACATTGCAGATCTGCATGTTGACGTGGATAGTATACTTTTGCCGATTAAATTGTATTTTTCCTCTAGTAGATGCACCCCTTCCTAATCAGTCTGGTTTGAGTTTGAGAAAAATAACATCCGCTAAAAATGTGTCTTCAAAGTAAAAGTCCTGCAATCCTTGTATGGTTTTCTGTTTGTAAATGTCAATTTCTTGTGTGTATATTTAAAGTACATTGGCCAACTCAAATACAGATTGGGTGTTCATGTAATTCTGGATTTTATTTTAATAATACAAGCCTAATAGATGCTTCTTCTCTGAAGGTTTAAGACATTATTGGACAGAGCTTCCTAAAAAGAAGGCAAATCTGATAGTAATGTTGTACAGCAAATAATATGTATAGCAAATACACCCAGACATTTCAGAATGTTCTGAATTGGCTTTAAGTGAAAAGTAGGCTATAGATAATATGTAGGTCTAGAATATGCCATATGTGAATGTAGGGAGGGATGTATTTACATTTCAACCAAGTAAAGAAATATGTGGTGAAATACTTTAGATTAAAATGGGACATAGCTATAGTTAAGATCCAAATATGACCTATACCATACACAAAAAAACGAATTTAGCTGTGTTTTTTATTAGATAATTTTTATTAAAACATTAAATGCATCTACTGTCACCGTACACCACAATTGTACATCTGTATTGACTTCTATAGCTTCTATTCTCTTGAACACACACACACACACACACACACACACACACACACACACACACACACACACACACACACACACACACACACACACACGGTTGTATTGGGATGAGCTCTGTACTATTTCCGCGCTGCTGTAACAGGAGGAGGTCGAGTTAACAGGGGCAGAATGTAGACTTCTCTCGTGGCAAGCTGTCCAGGCGTCACAACAACGCACTCCAGTTCTCTGGGTCAACACAGGGAGTCAAACTTTTGGCCATGGTCAACTTTGGAAATTCAACAGGGATCTGCATGGAATATAGAGGAAAACATAAGCGTTCAATCGAAATTGTTGCATAAATGACAATTGCTTTATTGCTTTATTTCATTGCAATGAAATTCTAATTTCTAAACCACACACAATTTGTCGCGTGTAGGTCTATAACTACATAACTATAATTGACCTATAATTAATTATATAATGGGAGGACGTCCGCTTACTATTTTTTTGTATCTGTTTTTCAATTCATATCTGTTGAAACTCCCTGCAGATAAACGGTGGCAACGGAAAGGCTATTGCATTTAATATGCATTGGCCGACTCTGAAACGGCAGTAGGCCTTAATGATTTAAAGTCATGTAGTAGTGGGTTATTACGTTTCAGATTTGGCATTCACAAATGTGTCACGCCAGGAATTTACCTTAGAGGCAAATAGTTGTATTAACATGGTTATTAACGGAATGTTATGCAGTGTTTATATTTACACTTGTTTTCTATACATATACAGCACGTATGATGTTAAACTGGTCTCCAAAACCCCAAATTTGCAGTACTGTGATATTGTACCGTACCTGTGGATATTTCAACAAGATGTGCTCTTTGGGCATCTGCGTTTTATTTCGGTGTTATGGTATTTTTCAGCAATCTTCCTCTCATGGCCAGCAGGGCAATGGCGATTCGTGTTCAGTTCTATTTCCTTCTTTGTTCTGCCTTTACCCCGAGCATGACAGGTGTATTCAACAAGGTTGTAATATTCGTATTGATCATAATGTGCTGCTTCAAAGGAAGCTAACGTTAGTCGTTCAATATCGGTCGCCATTTGGGAGAGAAATGTAGCAGTCTTCCAGATAGATTTTAGCGAGCAAGTAAACAGATGATGTCACCCAGTGTTTATATACGGACAGTCACATGATCGTGGCTGCGACGACTTAGACAACGCATCCATGCAACAGTTACCCATTTATTAATAACCTACAAAAGCAATCTTTACCAATGACCTGAAACACCAAGGTTAAATTCAATAGACAAACCATATACATATAGTTTCTTCCATCATGTAGGGCGTTATGGCAACGAGTCTACCTGTATTGGAAACGCAATCAAGGGAAACACAGTTGTGTATTTTTTTGTGGTTTTTAATACAATTAATGAAGCCAGAACTCTCACTCCTTGAATGATTTGCGGGGGTAACTAAGCAGTAGGTTTAAGAATAAGAGGGGCGTTTCAGCAGTTGACAGTGGAGTGCCAAGCAAATCTGCATATTCTGGCTGGCATATGGGCTCATAAATAAAAGCCTGGGCGTAGCTGCATTCCACACATTCACGGATCATTTATGTGTCCCACATATAATTAGTATTTCTTAAAATGAGCGCGATAGAAAAAAAATTAAAACAGTGACACGCCCATGATGGTGTGGCACGTTCTGACGCTTTTCCACGTCGCATCTCAGCCCCAAATGCGAAAGAGCTTCGTGTGCGTGTCTCCATCTAGGCCAGAGAATGATGGCGGCGCCCGTCCTGAGAGTGTCCACCCCTCGATGGGAGAGAATAGCCCGGCTCCTCGTATGTCTATTAGGCATAATATTGTCTTTATACGCCTTCCACGTGGAAAGGGAAAAGGCTAGAGATGCGAGTTATCGGCCGATGTGCGACGTCAGTACTTCCATCAGCTGTTCCAAAGTGTTCACCTCAAGGTAATTTGAATTCACCAAGCGGGGTCTGGAGTGGCGCTCAATGAGAGGTGGCATTTTGGGAAGGACTGTCAAATCCATTGTGCAAAACGCTTTGTGGCTGAAGCTCGTAGTTAATCGTAGCCCCTCATCCCAACACTGTAACTGTTGGATGAATAAAACAGTGGCGAAAAAGGGTGTGCAATACCACGATCTAGCCGGCGATTCATTTAACCATGATCTAGCTAGCATAATCAAGCTAACAGTACTAGCTACTAGACCAACGCAATGCATCTGACAACGTTGTAGTATTCTTTGCGAGATAACCTCGTTAAAAAGATTAGTCAGCACAAGCTGACTAATCTATCTCCAACATCAGGGCAACCACATCTCCATTATTGCCGATATAACTATGTAACAATGCGGCAACTGCTGGGTGTAAAAGTATTGTTTGTTACAGTCACAGGCAGCTAATTCACTTTTAAAAGGGATACATGCATGTTACTAGCTTGTTGGCTTTTCCCCGTTGAGCTTTGGATTGTTTTTAATAGATGGGCTATATAAATTGCAATGATGACATATACAATCGAGAATACCCATGTGATTCAATACTTGAAGGATCCCTGCGAGTGTTAATGAGTGACAGCAAACGTCTTAATTAAAGACATGTTTAAACTCATGAGGGAAGTTGAACGGGTTATTATAAAACTTATATTGATTGATTCGGAGCGGTAAACTGCCAACAATTTCACAAAGTTGACAAGATTGGTCACCTCTCAATGGAGTGGAGCTCTTGAACATCAAATAGGCAAGATAGAGAACATCTCTGTGATAACAGTATGTATTGCCTTCATTGTTTTTAATAAATAGAAACGATGACACCGAACAACTGACACCCTTTTAAAGGGATTATAAGTATATCCACACCCAATAAGATTCCTATTCTTCCTTTCTGTCTTTCAGAAAATACAGGCACTTCTAGCTCGACTGGAATCTGTGTACAGTCCAGATGTGGTGCTGCTACCTCTGTCTGCCTGTCTGTCTGTCATAGACTTCCTGAGCATCATCTTACATTTTTTGCATGTACTAGATTTCTTGGTTAGATTAAATCTTATCTGAGCTTGTCAAAATTATCCATATGGAAACATAGCTCATGTCATTTATTCATCATCCCTAGTCAACAAACAGGTTTTGGGTTGCTTTAATATGATGTATGGATGTGACACCGATCAAGTTACGGCATGCAAGTCAGACTGTTTTATTATAGATCTACCACAATAGAAAGACCTGCACCAGAATAGGCAAAACAAACAAAGGCCATGTTCACAACCTCTGTCTAAATGGGTCACAGGGTCTAATTGTGTTTGACTCATTTGGCATATTGATACCACCAAGCAGAGAAGGGGTTGTGTCGCTGTGTTGGCCTGCAAGGTTACTTGATGGACTAGCCATTCATGCTTTTCATCACCACTCACACACCTTGAAGAATCACATTTGTCAGCTAAGGTGGTTTATTAAATAAGGCCCCACTTGTTTTAGTAGTTGGAAACCCTCAGATGTAGCTGTTTTAAAATACAGAACGCGTCATGTTTAGTACATGCATGGCTCCGAACTCTGTGTGCTTCAAATAAGCCCGTCCATATTGGTTGTTGAGGCTCTTGGGGTGTTCACCATACTGGTAAACCATACTGTTTTCCCCTAATACGTTATAACAGACTTGTTTGGTGTTTTGTATGTTTTTGTTTTTCACTTGACGGTATAGATGGGGTCGAGGCTTCGGACTCTTGGGCTCCATCTTTGGGAACGACAGCGTGCTGAACCAGCCCAACAGTGTCTACGGGATTTGCTTTTACGCTTTTCAGCTCTTACTTGGTAAGACCTCCGCAGCCAGTTGGGAAGTCAAGAATTAAGGTGACATGTCAGTCAATGGTCATGGAGCCCAAGTAGTGCTGACTCAGTACTCCCACGTCCCACCACTGCTGCATATGACCTAATCTCAATCACATGGAACTCTTTCATGTGTTTTAACCATTACCCAATTTTTTTCCAACGGTCATAGAGACTTCCTCACATTAGAGGTTTTTCCAGCAAAAATGTAAATTTTCCGGCTAAAATGTACTAAATTAGGTGCTGGCATGTGCCAGTTTAGTGGGTGTGAGTGAAGCACCTTCCTCTAACGCTGCATGCGTGCTGCTCCTGTTTACCTTGATAACAGCCCCGGGGCGAATCAAGGATGCATCCCTATGATGCTCATTTCAGTATTGAGTCACTTGTTGAGAACTAAAGAAAACTAGTTAACTTCACGACTAATGTAAACTAGTTCACGACTAATGTAAACTAGTTCACGACTGATGTAAACTAGTTCACGACTGACGTAAACTAGTTCACGACTGACGTAAACTAGTTCACGACTAACGTGAACTAGTTCACGACTAACGTGAACTAGTTTATGGCTAGCATACATTTGTTTATGGCTAACGTAAAGTAGTAAAAACAGTGTCGCTCAGCCTTTAACTTTAATCGTATTACAGATGTCTCCTGGTAAAGAATTTTAATTTGAACTCTGGAAAAGACACTAAGCAATTAAGGAAGTGATTGTGTACATGTCATACAATCAGAAGATATATTAGTTCCATTGTTTCTGGTTCCTATGATGTCATTTCATTTTGTTTACCCAACAGTTGTTCCTCCTGACTACTTGGAGATAGTTGTGCTGAATCAGTCATGCTGGCCTGATATGATAGCCTGCTGACTGGGCCTGTGGGCCAGCCTAGCCACCTGGTGCTAACGCAGAACAAGAGTCTCTTTTAGCTGTAGCACGTACCACCAGCTCTCATTGGACCAGCACAATAGCAACCCAGTAAACTGCCATGCTAGCTGTTAGCATCTCCACCATTCAAATGTAGGAATTTGCATTGTCTCCCTACATCCTTTGGCAGTAATTACGGCAGGATTTCTCACTTTTAAACTGCAGGTTCAATCATTAACCTCTAGCATAATAAGATATAGTCATTCTAGTTAGACCAAACCCTCAAGATATAAAGGAAACATATAAAGTCAATACACATTTTAATGGCAGTGCCCTCGCTCTTGGATAAGGAACCAAGTCGGAGGGGTGAGAACAGCCACTAATAACCCGCTACAGGTCTCTGCGTTTTATATTTCCGATCTGTGATGTATTGCTTATGCATTTGAACTGGTGGGCACTGCTCGACACACTAAACAAAGAGTGTCTCTTGCTATTGGTCCTCATTGTGCTAGGCTGGCCTTCAAGTGAAAAATGGCTTTCAGGAGTTCCAAGTAGATAGCCCATAACAAATACACAGTATATATTCCGCTGTTAGCTTAATGACGGCCAAATCTTTTTACTTCCAGGCTAGTTTTTGTGGACTGTATTTAGATTTTATTTAGAATAGACGTATGTGTCTGTGTCGGTCCTTGTATGCACTAGTTTAGAAGACTCCCAAGTGAGTTTTTATTTAGATACAGAAGGTTGCATGTACTGGTCTGATGGTGGTTCCTACTGTCAAGAGAATGATATCGGGGCTCAGGAGAGGATCCTTTTTTACCTCGAAAGGTCGATAAGAGCCAATAGTCTAAGAGGTCATCTGACTATCTTAGAAACTATATAGTTATTCTTTTTATGGATGTGACCTTATTTCCAAATGGCTTGTATTATTGATATGTTGTTTGTCGTGGGTCTCAGAAAGCTCTGTCATTAAGTTATCTCACTGTTGTACCAACTGTACTGGTTTAAAGTGGAAATTTATAAACGGGACAATAGAATGGGGCCTCTCCACCTCATGAAACAAGTGGCTTCAGAAGTCACTTGTGGCTGTAGCTCAAGGGGGTGGAGCAGGCCATCTGGCAACCAGAAGTTTGCTGGTTTGATCCTTGGCTTCTAGCGAAGTGTCAAGGTGTCCCTGAGCAAGACACCTAACCCTAACCACGCCCGACAAGCTGACTGTACTGCATGATTGACACCGCCGTCGCTCTATGAATGGGTGAATGTGAGGCACTCACATTGAGTTAGAAAGCTCTTTGAGTTAGAAAAGCGCTGTATAAGTCCAGTCCATTTACTTCACTTGGGACTTTTGGCCCCCTCGTGGTCGTTAGTCTCTGTAACTCCTTGACGCCATGCCTTACCTTTTTTTTTTGGTTTCCCTGCTCCAGGAATGACGGTCAGCGCAATGGCGGCCCTCATTCTCATGACGACGTCCATCCTGTCGGTCATGGGCTCACTGTACCTGGGCTACATCCTCTACTTTGTCCTGGAGGACTTTTGCGTCATCTGCGTGACCACGTACGTGCTGAACTTCATTCTCTTTCTCCTCAACTACAAGCGACTGGTGTACTTGAACGAGGCTTGGAAACAACAGCTCCAGGCCAAGCAGGACTAAGTTGGATGTGTGAAAGAGAGAGAGAGAGAGAGAAAAAAGTGATGTGACCTCTGAACATTTGACTTGCCACCAGGAGACCTTGCTTCCAAACGATGTTTATTCTGCTGTGTGTGTTCCATAAAAAAAAAAATTATGAAAAGAAAAATGAAAATTCACCTAAAAATAAAATTACCATTTGGCCCGACAATGTTGATCGCAGAATATGGAAGGATCTATCAGTGAAATATTTCTTTTCCGGTTTTCGTTTTCCTGGACTTTGGTTTTTTCGGGGTTATTTGTTTTTGTTTCGTTTCGTCAAATCATTCTACACTCACTTTAAGGTCCGGGCCAGCGGTGTGTTCTGTGATGTACGTCCATTCGAACAAGCTGCTTCCAACATGGCCGCTTGACCCGGAGGTCTACACTCTCCTGAACAACAAACGAAAGAGGATAAAAAAAATGGAAGACTGGAAAAGAAAAGCGGGGAGGGGCTTACTTGAAACGGAAGGAGGTCGTAAGGTCCTAACACTGTACCGGTAGGTCTTCCGGACCAGCTCCGCGGGGAAAGGACGCTGAGCTAAACACCCGCCGTTCGTCACTGGCTTGAGGCGCGGTAGGCGGGTACCGCGTGGGACGTTGTGGACCAGAGGGCGTTGAACAACATTCACCATCATTTCTGTTTCCCCTCCCTCCCACCCCCCGCCCCCGCTACCTCCTCCCATGTTTACACTTAAAGGCACGTTCTGTTTGAGCAGGACCACTATAACTAAACAATGGGAGAAACTGTAGATCAGATCATTATTTTATGTTTTGGTTTTGTTTAATGCAACTGTGTGTGTGTGTATATAGCTGCTGAGCAATATTTCAAGCTAGATTGTGGTTTAGTGTTGACATAGACGGTTCTTTTTTCTTTTTTTATGAAGACAACATGAAAATTACGCCACGGTTGAGGTCTCGCTGTTTGGGTTTGTTGTTGGTCTGAAGACACGCTTTGGTGTTTCTGTGGAACGTCTCTTCTCCTGCAGTCCAGGTCAGGCATGGTATTTAGAAGTGTGTGTGTGTGTGTGTGTGTGTGTGTGTGTGTGCGTGCGCGTGCGCGTGTGCGTGTGTGTGTGTGTGTGTGAGAGAGAGTGAGTGAGTGAGTCGGTGCGTGTGTGGATTTATTCGTTGTTGTGGTTACTGTCTAATCTGCTCTCAGAAGTCATCGACACGAGAAGTCGTGTTCGAAACACTAGGTTCCATAACCGCGTCATCGCTTGTTTCTATTTATTTCTCGTTGTTTTTGTTCTCATGTTGAAAGCATTCCTGAACACGATGCAGGTGGCATCCACAGACTTATGTGCCTAAAGGAGCGGAGAGGAGTTGAAAGACCAGTTGTTTTTTGGAATGGAGGTTTGTTATCGTGTAACACCATTTTTCTTTGTTCCTCATTGTTTAATTGACAGGTCTGGGCTATGATGACTCCATTGTGAAAATACAATGCGGCTTTATTGATATTTGTTACCCCCCCCCCCCCCCCCCCCCCCCCCCCCTCCTCCCCGCCCCAAGGGGTTCTATTCCAGTGAGGCAGCACGGCGGTGCATATAGGTGATTATTTGCTCAAGGGTCGAAGTGGCTGAAGTGGCTACTGGTGAAATAAAAGGGTTTATTGATAAAGGCCTGCAGTGCCTGATCGCTGACATCGGGACTGTTCACCTGCACAGTCAACATCGTGATGATGATTCGCTGTAATCCCGTGTTAAAATTAACATTTTAGCATTCATCATGATAAAAAAACACCTCCATAATAGGAGAGACCTCCTGTGAAATCAGTGGAGTTGGATTTGGAGTTAAGTTATCTGGAGTTTGAACGCCCCTTGTCTGGGGCTGACGAGTTGTTTTTGTGTCCTGTCGCCGATCTTCTTTAGCATGTTGTCCTAACTCCCCAAATGTTTCCAGAGGGATGGATCAGGACATTGAGAGCACAGGTCGCAGTTGGTCTTGCTAGCACTTCAGTATTTTCCTCCAAAATATTTAGCCAATAGGACCTCAACTCCATTGTTTTTGTTTTTTGTTAACATCTCGTCCATTGGACCATGTGGTACTGTGTGCAAAGGCCTCTGGCTATGTTGACCAATGGACATACAGACACACGTTTGGGTATATGACGTTCAGGTTACAAACCTGTGAAGAACTCCCTGTCCGTTAATGTGTATGTCATGAAATGCATTTCTCTTATTTTCTGTGACTGATTAAGAGATGGCAAATGCACACCATACTCAACTGATTCTTTATTTCAAAATGCTTCAAGCCACGTGTGGTGCAATTTGTGTGCGGCAATTCGTGTACACCGTGTGTTGTAATCGGCCCAAAGTGGTCTGGAAGGCCGTGAGGAAAATGTGTTTGTGTGTTTAGCTGATTACTCCATGCGATCCTGTTAATACACACATGCACACACTCATTTGCACTTACCCACATCTGTGAAAAGCCAGTTCGTTCACATCCAAGGCAAGTCAACCCTGAGGTTCATAGAAATGAGTCAAATGTTCAAAATGTTTCATTGACGTTGGGCATTTCGAAAAATGTCATGTGACCCTTGTGGATCATTTCGGTGTAGTGTCAACTTTGGTGATGACGCATGCATTGTGGCCTAATCTAAAGCTTACCGAATGTTGCTAGGCTAGACAAGACATCAAATTGATGTCTTGAGCACGGTTCATGCCACAAAAACTAAAAGTACAAATCACAACCCCTCCCGAATCCCAGTAGGATTGGATTTTCCCAAGTATTGAGTTAGGCCCTGAGGTATATTAACTGCCATGTCTGTTGCATAACCAATGCCATCAGAAGTGCCTTCTGTTTGAATACTGGGCCACGAGCCAAAGAAGAGCAACAGCAAAAGCCTTGTAAAAAATGTATAAATAAGAATGACGACCGCAATGGGCACACATCCCATGCCTTGCTTAAAACTTAATCGGATAAACAATTCCCAGAATCTAGTGGTAAAACGTCAATATTCCAAAAACCGACCAGATGCCCTGATAAACCTTATGAATCATGGACCTTTTGCATCCCCTATCTTTTTTTATAACTTAATTCCACTATTTTGTCAAGTTTTATTTTTGTTTAACATTTCTAGGCAGGACGTGTTTTAATAGCTAGTATGCTATCTTTTGAAATGACATGATTGTAATGTTATTCTCCCATCGTTTCTTATTCCCTTTATCTTTATAGACTGTTAACATTGGCTATTTCCGTTACCTAGGAGGAAGGTCAGAGGGCAAGAGATGAGTCAGCATACAATTTGTATTAAATTTATTTGGGAGGAAAACTTATTTAGGTTTGCTTCTGTATTTGCCAAATATGTTTTAAAAATGCTGTATTTTCTTACATGGAAGTGTTACAAGAATGGTAGGAGGACAAACAATCTGATTAATCCATTTACTTCACAGGGAATCAGTCAAAAATGAAGTTGACATGGGAGTCGCGTTAACTTTTTAATTGTGTCATGTCATGTGGAAACGATCTACCATTAAACATTCCCTCTAAAACAACCTGTTGTTATTTTTTACCAAAAAATACATTAGTTAATTGGCAGTTGAAGGCGATTGGTTGAACTTTTTGTTGACTGATAGCCTTTCATTTTTAAGTGTTTATGAACGTTTTGCTCATAGGACTTGAGTATAAACATAAAACACGTAGTTCTATAGATTTTGTAGATTGAATTGTGTACTGGTATAGTTTGGATTATTGCAGAACATTTTTAGAAAGTATTTGATAAATTCAGACGACAATGGTAATGGTCAATCTCAGTAAACTCACTAAATTCCAATATTGAAAATATACGTTATTTTAAATAATGACCTTAGTACATTACAAAAAAGTATCACGTTATTCAATTTTTTATTAAAAACAAGAAATACAAATGCTTTGTGCCAGATCTTTGTGTGCACACGTTACTATACTTAGTATACTCACAACAATGTAGAACACCTTTAACTCAGAAATATGATATACACGTTTAATCCCTGAAAAACAAAGTGATTCTGGTTGTAACAAAGTAATTGCACTTAGTGATGTCCACAGACGATAAAGGGATTACTGTTTCAAGGAAACGATGACAGAAGGCAGCTCTACACTAGAGTGGAAACGAGTTCTTATTCTCTTCATCAGGTGGGTTGAAAAGTTAACCAGCAACCAAAACAGCGTAAAAGATTCACTTAAGGTCACAGGTCACTTAGCAAAACCAAAGTGACGACAGCTGAGTTAGAGTTCATGTAAATTGGAATACCGAATTAAAAAGTCACTTTTAGTTATAAAACCAACAATATGCGGCAATAGGGAATAAGAAAATAGACATCTTTAATCAAATAGATGTCTGGAAATGCCTGATAAACTTCCCTGATCAATGAAAAAAAGAATTTGTACATTGGTAACCTCCTATATTCATTAAAATCCTATCTTAGAGTAGCATAATACTGAATAAACAGGTCTTCCCTATGACAGGGCTGATAGGTTAACCCTATGTCTATCCCTACGCCTATTAATAGAAATACAGTCACTGCTGGGTATTTTTAGTCTGAGTGTGGAAAAGTGACTAACTATAGTGTACGGTTCATAACATTGTGGCCATATACTATCATGTATTCATCAACTTACATTGAAAATAAACAATGTAGGAAAAGTTAAGACATCTCAAAATAACACATTCAGTTTCCAGACTTGATTGAAACGGTACAGACTTATTAAAAGCAGGCCATGTTTTTCCCAAAGGCTCCTCAACTGAAACAATATGGCCGCCGTCCGCCTTGCAACGAACCCCAGGAATCAAAGCCCGGTGCTAAGGGGATCGTCACAGCGAACAGGGGTACTTGGTCCAGGGAGGGAGTATGCCCGTTTCGTTAGCTATCCTCCAGTACCTCTCCCTCAAGGTGTAGGCCCCCGCTTTGGGCTGCCTCTGTCTGGTGAAGATGCCCTTCTTGTTGCCCCACACACGGGTCACCCCTGTGGACCAAACAACAAACGACAACAAATACCAGCAAGGAACAGATCAGTGACCGTGTATATGAAGGGCACAGATTTAGAGGCAGTTAAGAGAGATGGGGAGGGGGGCTTAATCGATCCAGCACCCTAGTAGTTTGTTTTGTCGTTTTGATTTTGTTTTTTTAATAACCGACAGCAACCCCCCCAGCCTTAGCAATGCCTTGAGACTGGGTAGTTGGCTCTCGGTCTCTTTGGACACAACGCAATACACACTCCTGTTGCACATCGGCAGTCATCGCCTCTACGGGACTTCCTCGTGAAAGCAAAAACTAAAACAGATCTGCATTCCATTCTTCAAACAAAACACAACATGCGATTGAGGGCATACGTTTCCCAACTCATCTGATTGGACGACGCCTCTCAGTACCCCACCTTGTGCTGTCATGAAGTCTGCAAAGTTCCAGATGAGCTCCCCGATGACATACTGCTTGCGTTTCTGGTCGAAGACCTTGTGGTAGCTCTGCAGGACCATGACCTGGTACTCCTCAGTGAACATCGTGGGAGGGTCCTGCAAGGCGGAGAACAATCACTATGTTTAGTCCTTCAGCAGACGCTTTTATTTTGTTAAAGCCACCCACAGTGAAACCATTCAGATCCAGGTCTTTAAGAAGCAGGTAGGGGGTGAGGCATCTTGCGATTCGATGTCAACCACTACCACTGGTACACCTGGTCTCAGTTTACATTGTTTTACACCAAACGTGAAAAACCGGCACTACAAAATCTACCGCTGTTAACATATTAACATATTAAAAAGTATGCCTGTTAGGTTTTGACTGAACACATAACAAATAATTTGTTATATTTAACAATGAGTCAGCCATCTGCACAGCCCTTTGGACTTTCTGTTGCTAAAATCATTATTTGCCGAAAATGCATTTTGAGTGAATAAAACCCCCCCGCAAATAGCCTTAAGAGTCACACAGCAACAAGACGGATAGCATTCTGTTTCTCCATAGTAGGAGTGAGTGAGTGAGTGAGTGAGTGAGTGTGTTAAACCTCACACTGTGAAGTCCCGGGACCACGTCGGCTCCATATTCACTCTGGATGATGGGCTTCTGGTACTTTCCATACCACTCTTCGAACTGCGTGTTGAGCTGTAAGGAGATGACCTCCAGTGCACCTGGGTCGCGGTACCAGGAGAAGTAACTGTTGACGCAGATGACGTCCACAAAGGGAGCCTAGAGACAGGACAGGACTGCATGATGTACTGTATAACGAGGGCTCAGATTGGACGAGGCAAGTGTCACTGTGGTCGTCCCAACAGATTGTAATGGTCCGTGGATCTAGTGCTTAGCCGCTGATTCTCCCAGCTACTAGAGAGGGATGGCCAGGCTCATCGACGTCCGACGTTAATGCCGGGAACGCTATATGAATAGCCGCGGATCTAAGGGGAAATAAATAAACAATAGGCCCGGATCTATTCATCCGTCATTCCGATCATGCATTAGAGCCCTTGAAAATAATGATATTGTTGATTAAAACACGCAAGTACGTTTTGTACTTCACAGTACTTGGCACGTGTGCATTTTGTGTGACGAGAGAGAGCGCGCCGGTTACAGGACTTGTCAATGCACGACTACGCTGCATATGCTGTATCTGAAATGTGTGTGTGTGTGTGTGTGTGTGTGTGTGTGTGTGTGTGTGTGTGTGTGTGTGTGTGTGTGTGTGTGTGTGTGTGTGTGTGTGTGTGTGTGTGTGTGTGTGTGTGTGTGTGTGTGTGTGTGTGTGTGTGTGTTTAACTGTTTTCCTCTAGTCTGGTACTGTTGCATGTCAATAAATGTTTAATGATAGCAGTTGTGAAGCATTCTGTTCTGCTTCTACTCATACTAATACAAAAAAGTCATATCTGCTTACATATTTAACATCACAATGCATAATTAATCAGGAAAGTAAACAACAGTTTTTGAGGTAGACATTTAAATATTAAAATTATTAAGACATGTACTTTGAATTACTATAAGGTGCCAGAGTGCATAAAAAAGCATCAAAATAGAGCTTGTTCATGAAAATGCTAAAGGCATGTTAAAAAGCTGTTAAAAAGCTGCACTCGGAAAAGAGTGCAGAGACAGGTCTGACGGAGAAGGGTGGGAGAGAAAGGAATGCACGATAAGCATTTCAAGCTTTTTTCTGAAGCATTAAAAGCAGATGCCACAGACGGTGGGATGAGCTGAGATGGGACAGACAGTTTGGAGAAGATCTGTGCGAGACCTCACCCCTTGGTCCCTGGCATAGTTGCTGTTTGTAACGTAAGTGACCGGCCGCGTGGAATCCAGAGCCTTGGTGTGAGCGATCAAGGTCCTGGGAAACAAGAGGCCCTTGGGGGTCATTTCATTGAGAAAAATATTCCGGTGGTTCACTATAGACCAATCATAAATGCCAACATTATTCATATCTAACACACTTAAAATAATGATATGTTGATCATTATTATTGTTTATTTATCTGTGTTAGGAATCACATACCCATCTTTATACCTACCAATTAAAGAAAAACAAAAAAGGTTAACGAATAAGTAAGAATTAGGTCAGAATATTATCATTTAATAGACTCTACACAGAAGGACTTTAGCTTATAAAGTATATTGGTGTATTATAACAAACTCTGTTACCCATCAGTATTAAGGATCAGTTATAAATCAGGAGTCCTACTTACAGCACAGTCCCAAACCGGTTTATTACAACAACTTTGACTGCATTCCACACGAGTAGAAGGGAGAGGCTCTGACACACACACACACACACACACACACACACACACACACACACACACACACACACACACACACACACACACACACACACACACACACACACACACACACACACACACACACACACACACACACACACACACACACACCCCATTCTTTTCAAATACCAGCAGAAGTGTGTGTCTGTGTTACTGTTTGTCTGGGCCCACTCAGAACACATAAATCCATAGCCCGGAGTGATCAGGTTTATAGGGCGGCCTCGGGGGAACTCACTTAAAGTAGAAGCCAGCGGGGGGCATCTCGGACGCCGGCTCATTGGCCACGGACCACATGACCACGGAGGGGTGGTTCTTGTCCCGCGTCACCATTTCTCCCATCACGTCCAGGTGGTGGGCCAGCGAGGCGTTTCCAAAGCTACGACTAGAAAAACATAAATAACAAACAATTTGTTAAAATGTTTACATTGTACTGAAGTCATAACTCTTTGAAGTGCCGGTGGGATCCCGGCCCTTTTTTCCATTGGAAGAACTGAGTAGAGCCGATACGTCGGTAGACCACTCCAGGAAAAGCCTGAAAGGTCTTGGAGGGGGGGTCGCCATGGTTACATACATGTCCTTGATGCCCACGCCCGGGCACTCGTCGATGACCACGATGCCGTGGCGGTCGCACATGTGCAGGATCTCCTCGGCGTAGGGGTAGTGGCTGGTGCGAAACGAGTTGGCCCCCAGCCACTTCATCAGGTTGAAGTCCTTCACCACCAGCGGCCAGTCGAAGCCTTTACCGCGAAGCTACCGTGGACAAGGAAATGGGTGTTCCCCAAAAGAAAGCTCATTAGCTTCTGCCAAATATGTATAATTTCTTCATAATCACAATGACATTTATAAAATAATAATAATAATAATTAAAATAATAATAATAATATATTTATTATAAATATATATATATATATTTATAATAATAATAAATTAAAAATATATAGAAAATATTTATAAGAAAGAAAGAAAGAAAAAAATAAAGAGAGAGAGAGAGAGCGAGAGTGATAAACTTGAACACATTTCCAGGGAATTAAAAGTTGTCCATATTGGTGCCTCAATTAAATGTTACTTTTTTACAGATGTTTTGCTGCCCCCTAGTGGGCACTCACGTCAGAGTCCTCGTGCTTGTTGACGCCGTGGAAGTAGAAGGGCTTGTTGTTGATAAGAAACTGAGTGCTGGTGACTTTCACGGTGCGGATCCCCACTGGCAGGGTGTACATGTCCTCCAGCAAGTCTCCTCCTGCGTCGATCACCTGCATGTGAACCTGCAAGTCCGGGTACAAGTCACGACTCATGTCCCTCTTTGATTCGTCTCCACTGTAGTATAATTAAAAGTATAGTTGAAGTTTGGGCAGAAATTGTATGCAAGATGGATGCATATACTCAGGAATGCCTGAAGGTATGGGAATAAAAAGGCTGTAAACAACAATGTTTAACAATAGTTGCAATATGGTCCAACTTTGATTATTTAACAATAAAATAACTTGAATAAATGGTGAATTGTCAAAATCTTAACAGAACATAACTTTTGCCAACTGATGTTTCGAAATAATTTTTGCCTTAGGGCAGCATGTCGGGCTATGTACTAATCCAAGATCCGCAGTATCTGTGACTCCAGAAAATGTCTACTGGGTTTGATCCTTCAACGTCCGCAGCCTAACTGTAGAAATCCTTGAGCAAGATGTCCAACCCCTACCTGCTCCTTAAAATGGGCAGTTTGCAGACTGAACACATTGAGCCTACCGTTGGTGTAGTGGCATAAGAGTTTTGAAAGTAATGTCGCTTCACTTTCCAGTATAAATCGGTGTAGGTTAGGGTTTGGATTACGACGTAGCAAAGGGACTCAAAACCTCAAGGGATTCAAGCACTGGCACCCATTGTAACAAACCAAACCGAATTACACCGATTCAATTGGAAAGTTAAACTACATTACTGAAAGACTCTTTCCCACTACCCCAACGGTATCTTCAATGTGTTTAATCTGTGACTGCCCCTTTAATGAAAAGTACATGAAATCGCTGCAAAATGCTTGGACAAAAGCGCATGCAAAAATGACTGAACACAAACACACTGCGATAATGCATTCATCCACAGCACTACGCAAGTACCATCCCTACGGCTAACGCAGTGGGACGCCGTGGCTCTCACCTCCATGTTGTAAAGGTACCCTGGCCTCTCGTGCATCAGATAGGGCCACCAGAGCATCACGTCCACCACCTTGATCACCCCACTCGGCCCGGTGGAGGTGGCCACACAGCGGCCGTCTCCGTCCGTCAACGTGATCTTCAGGCTGGCCTTGGAGGAGCCGGACACGACTACGTCGTACGCGATGGTGCCTGGGACCCAGGGAGGCAGAGAAACATTGCATGGACACCATTTTAAAAGACGGAAGCTTGGATCCTCCATTTGCGATACTTATGCGCGGACGGAAAAGTACAGATTGAGTTGATGCAAGGAGCTATTGTGTAAAGAGGCAGCCAGCATAAGTGTCGCTTTGACCAGTTTTACTTCACTCACCGACGCTATCTGCAAAATCCGTCACCACGGTGATGTCATTCACGTACGCCTGAGGAGTGGTGTACAGCAGAACCGAACGGTGTACACCAGCGTAGTTGAAGAAGTCAAAGTCTGTGTTCTGCACGAAGTAGCCTTTAGGATACCTGTTCCAACAATTGACACAAATTGTTTTGTTAAATACTCTCACCTTTTATATCCAAAGCAAATCACAGTAAAAAATTAATAAAAAAATAGTGCACACACGAGGCCATTATTGAGCACTGCAGTGAGGCATCTTGCTCAGGGATGCCTACAAACATTGGGATTCAAACCCAGAACCTTTCGGCTGGGAGTGAAACACCCTTGTGGTCACTACATCGCCATCCTTCCCCCTGCAAAAAGAATGCCACCATATCGTGGTGGAGGACTGTTCTGATTGGTGTGCCTGTAGAAGTGACAGGAAGTGATGTGGTTACCTAGTGAGGTCATTCAGGTATTGGATGCTTCCTGGAGGGAGGGTCTCCAGGGACAGCGAGTTGTTGACGGCTATTGTGATCCTGCACGGTGTGGTCGGAACCGCACGGATCACCTCACCGATCTCTGCCTCGAAAGGAAGATGGCCGCCGTTGTGCTCCGTCACTTTCACCCCGTTCACCCACTGTGACAAAGATACATGAAAAATACATTTTCATATAATTTCATATTGATACATACATTTGTATGTGCATTACATTGTCACAGATGTTTAAATATAAGTTTGCTTTTATTCTTGATACAGAGATGTTGATTGAGGATTCTTTTTGCATTATTATTAACCACTATTTGAACTGATGTGTGCTTTTGTTATGGCTCAGTTTCCCCTCGGGGATGTAAGAGACGGTACCTTATACATCCCTGAGGGGAAACGGAGTAATAACAAAGCACACATCAGTTCAAAAAGGCAGTGATATATGATTTTTATTGACATTTTGAAATTGATGTATGGGCCATGTATGATGCTTACCACCACGGAATAATAGTGTGCACTTCCGACACGGAGCACGACCCTGATGTGCTTATCAGCAACCCAGCGGGACGGTACCACCACCTCTCGGTCATACCACACCCAGCCAATGAAATCTCTCAGCTTGGGGTCCTGGGTGATGTCATTATAGCTGGCAGGAACTGGCATGTCCAATACTGGGCCAGTCTAAATCAATGGGTCAGAGTTTGGTTGGGAGAAAAGAGAAGTGGGAATTATTTGTTCAGAGTCAAAGTGCAGCCACAAACCACACATTACACATTGGGTCATTATAACCACACAACTTTAAATAAACACTACGCCCTGTACGCCCGTTAGTTGTATGTAGAGCTGCTGTAACTACTGACGTGCGTTTGAATGGTACATGACTTTACCTCTGCAAGGCGCTGCTTATACCAAGCTTGCTCAAAACCCAACTTCCTATTGGGTGAAAAATCGGCTCTGAAGCTCCATAATCCGTTAAGTTCCTTTATCTCCCGTGATAAGGACTCCCGAGGAAAAAGCATCCCAGAGTTTGTCATGCAACACACGTCCCATAGTGCAAAAAAATATATAACGTGCAATATAAGTGGTTTCACGTGACAATTCATCCCGAGTGACAAATTTACACACAAACTAAAGCATAACGTTAACTCTCAAATGAGGACAGGAGGTTAAAACTGGTTTGCGGGCTTCTCTGCAATCATGTGGGGAAACTATGTCACGTGGATAATGTCACGTGATCATGACTGTTGACAGTCCGAAAAAATTGCGTTCATGTCTTCATATAGGCTGAAATTATGAATCATGTCATCCTTGGATATTGTTGATTAATAATAATTTTTTCACTTTAATTACACCTCTCTACCTGACTTGTTAAAATGTACTCTGCAATTATTGTCTTATTTGAGATTGTACCTAAATTGAAAAAAATATATAAAATAGACACTGCCACCTAGCGGACTACTAAATCATGCACGATGTAAAAGGATATCCTCTTTCGGTCGTTCTAGTCTTGACATTTGAGAACTTTTTGGGTTAAGTTATTGGGCTACATGAGATGTTTAAGGTTAAGTTAAATTTAAGACATGATCCTGTTTATGTACATTGTCACTAGTATGGTTCATTTGAGCGGTTTGGTGTGGTTAGCAATCTGTTCCATAGGTTCAGATCTCAACACAGCAGTGGTAGGCCGGCTCTCCATCACCGACGAGAAGGCCTACCTACACTCTATTAGTACCTCTCAGTGGATTACTGCACAACATCACTTAAACCATATACTGCTACATACTGCATTCATTCAATACTGTTTTTTTTTTTGCAGAGCATCATCTGTACACACACACACACACACACACACACACACACACACACACACACACACACACACACACACATATATATATATATATATATATATATATATATATATATATATATATATATATATATGAACCTCATGCACTGGGATATAATTATTTTTACATTTTAATTTAATTTGCTCTATTTTATTTTATATATACTAGTACTTTTATTTCCTCTTGTACATATAATTATTGTGCATTTATAATTTATTGTCTAAGCACAGTCAACGGAGCAGTGTATTTGAACATAAACTTAATTAAGCGCAAACAAATATCCTTGCTGACAGGGCACACCTCCTTATCTTATCTAGATTCAATCCCTCCCCGTCCTGCAGTCAGCAGTGAAGCATATCTGATTTGTTAACCATACAATATATTTGTAGGCTATTCATTTACACTACATGTTTTCGCTAGTGCAGAAGTTTTAAGAAATGATTAAAAGTTTAGTTCATTATGCCACTGGATGGCGCCAGATATTACACCACAGCCAGTCGCCACAAGTCCATTGATTACTGCTCGACCAAGCACTCGCCTTCAGGTCAAGACCCAAGCATTCGCTTCAGGTCAAGACCCAAGCATTCGCCTTCAGGTCAAGACCCAAGCATGATTGAAGTTGAAAGTTGTTTCCTTAACGAAGAAGGTGACATGACACAGAAAGACAGACACACACACACACACACACACACACACACACACACACACACACACACACACACACACTAAAATGACCAAATAGTAGCCTAGTAAACACCAGGTATGATCTCAAAGGCCTTGTTTTCCACTGCATTATTCGCCTTCATTCAAATGATTTTCTACTCTCCCACCAACAAACATATGATGTGGAGAACCAACTGGAACAATGTGGGAGGACGACCTAAACAGCTTTCATGTACAGCTTCTGGTTGTGTTTCCGACATGTCATCAGTTCTTCTTCTGACCTTTTGCTTCTGTGCTGCTACACCGTCCTATGCTCCTAATGGCCGCACTCCATCAAACGCCGGTCAAAATCTCCCTCATGTAGCGCTCGGCCGCCTGGTCATCCCCACCCTCCGCCGGGTTGACGCGAGTGGTCCGCACCGCAGTGAATCATATTCCAAAGAATTGAATATTTTACCGGAATTGTAGACATTAATTGTTCTCTCGGGAGCTTTGATCCCTCTGTCCCAAAGAAGACATTTTGGATAAAAGTGTCCGGGCCATACGGCGGGCACGCAAACGTAAACAAGTGTGGAGAATCATGTCTCACCTTCTCACCTCCAGCCAGGCCTCTCGGCAGCAGGATATCCTTGGAAGCTTCTGGATAAGAGCAGGCGTGGTGATGTAAACAGGGTTGACTATTTGGACATTACTATCACCTTGTAGCGCCTGCAGAAGGCGGTGAAACATGATGGTCGTTTCCAGTGTTTGTCTTCGAAAGTGCTCTGGAGTCTTTGAAGTCTCTTCATTCGCAAGGGACTTGGAAACCCTCCCTTGAGCCCATATTTGTCAAGGTGCATATATTGACTACGACAATGGTGACTTTACAAGGGTTTGTATGGTAAGAAAAACCCACCATGGACTAAATCCTGTACAGTGTGTCAACACACACTTTTTACTCCAAGCGTGGGTGCAATGCACAATGATAATACCAAGTATTGATTGTAAAAGTAGTTCCTGTAAAAGTAAAGACGGGAAGTATACTGTGACAAATAATCAAAATGCAGATAGTGCATTCTGCAAAGAGCAAGGCTAGTACAAGGTTAGTACATTCAGTATCACTAAATGATAGAGTAACGACAACTGCTTTATACAATTATCAGTATTTCCACGAAATGATTTTGTAGAAAGGCCAGAGGGTAGAAACACAGAAGACATCTGATAGGGGTTTGCTCTTTAGGGTGTCATGACATGCGTATTTCATGGAAATATGCATTATGTGGACATTTTGAATAAATCCTATTGGAATTAATGGAAACAGCCGGTTGTAAAAGGTGAAGAACCACAGTCAAAGATTGAGTAGACTAATGATGAAGTGTTTTGGTCAAGCTTTGGTCATGTTTGAGCTCACAGAGAGCTAGGTCTCCACATACTGTAAATGTAAATGGTCCATTTACATTTACAGTATTTGAATTGACCATTTCCAAGCTTGAAGTAGGTCATCTTAATAGTCTTTATCTTTCTCAATGATCCAGGGTTATGTTGTCCTTGTCTTGTGTGTTATATCAGGGTTTTTCCTGGCTCAAGATTTGGCTTAGGTGGTAGCTTTCCATGACAGTGATTGCAGAACACTATTTTATGACCTTTGTAATGATGCAATATTACGTGCTTAACTAGCCAGGCTATTCTTGTAGGATCGTGTGGCTCGCCAGCTTATGCCGTCGACCTGTTCCTCTAAGTGATTGTCATAAGGATGGTTGCAAAAGAGATCATTTCTTTATCTTAAATAGCTATAACCCATCCATAAATCATGTTAATTTCAGTCGTTTCCAAATATAGGCCTAAACAAGGATATATTAGACATACCAAACACATATAAACATTGGGAAAAATACAATAGTATTGCCTATAATAAAGTAAATATCATGCCTGATTACGTTATAAACTACAAACACTTTTTTGGCAAGCTCACAATTGTGTCAGGTTTCACAAAGACAAACCTTTGCTATTACCACGGACATAAAGTTAAGTGTAATAGTTTGATTAGTGTTAAAATCAGTTTTTGGCGGACGATCACTTTTGGCACAACACCGGGGCCCCGGTCAAACAGTCCAAAATAGGACGTCCTATGTCCTTTCCTAACCACTTTTCCTTGACCTTGATGGAAAACGTTATGTGCTCAGGAAAGATGTGAGGGAGAGTTCATGGTGACTTAAGAAAGGACAACCGCGGTGCTAAGAAAATCGTATTCTTATTTGTCATTATGAGGACATTGTTGTGCTTGTGCTTGACACTGGAACAGCGTTTCTCAAGAGAGACGTGGCGAAAAACAGAGTTATCATTAGCATAGTTTAAGGTATATTTACAATTATTTAGGAATTTACAGTACTAAAACTCTCATGAGTCCTCTCAAAATGGCGTATCGCCAACAAAATATCCCATTTTGCACTCTGATGTACAAGTCGTACAGGCACAAAAGTAAAAGGAAATGGTGGAGTCTTGTTAGGTTCACAAGGCCCAAAACCTTACTATAGGCTAAATCTCCCCAAGCCCAGATAGTCAGCATTCCCTGCTCTCTGAGGATGGACATCCATCTGAACTAATCAGCACGTTTGTTAGTTACTGATTGGAAACTATGAAAATGAGGGCTTAAGGAGTAAATAGGTCAGCATGATTTGATTTGATTTGATCTGGTTTTAGTTGATCCAGCAGAATTTGCATTTTTCAGGTTGGGACAGTAACATTCCATTTGATATATATAGTACAAGTTATACATGCCCTGTGTCCGCACCAATGACTAAATCAAATATCATCATATGTCTCATCATACTCTACTATTAAAATGTTCCTGAGAAGGAGAAGCTACGGTTTACATTTGCCATCCTGGCTGGTGACACAAGTCCTGCCCGGAACGGACACATGTGTTCTCAAGGTGAAGCTTCCAAAATGTGCTGCCTTGCCAACAAAAAGCCCAGGAAGAAGCCCAATTAAGGAAGGCTGTTGGATTGCGGAACCTTCCAGGGTTCTATGGAGTCTCAGTAGTGGCAGATCGGCGCTGGGAAGAGCAGGTGGGACTGAGTAGGAAGTCATTTCTTAAACCCTGCCAGGCAGCCGCGATCGGCGCCAAGGTTTTCTACTGGTCCAAAGCTAAGCTGCAGAACCAGCCGGGATCCTGGAAAACAGTTCTTTCACTTCCCTCACAGCGATAAGCTGCTCTTTGTATTGCAGGTTTTATTAATTTTTAGCTGGTGGTGGGGGGAAGGGGGGGGGGGGGGTTTAATTTGGAAAATATGTGTGAGAGTCAGAGGTTGTTCTATCAAGAGTGTGGCTCTGGTAAGATTTCACGGCTGCGTACATAAACCACTTTATCAATTTCCACTGGCACAGTAGTGACACATTTTTCAAAAGAGCTGTCAGTTGTGCTCACATTATAGCTGAAGTAGGAAGTATTTGTGTTGAGAACGAGTGTCATGCTGTGCCCCCCGCAAGCCATCAGCGGCCCTTTTTGGCCCAGGTGTGTCCCCGTACCCTGGGTCGTGATGACAGCCTCACTGATTGGTGCAGGCTGGCCCAGCTGGGGTACCACAACACAGATATATTACCACAGTGCCACCCCTACCACCACCACCACTACCTGTCTTCCAGCCACAGCTGCACATCACAGCACGCACGGACCAGCATAATCCATTACCCTTCCAATTCTTAGCACTACCCCTCTGTTCAAACTGGGCAGAGAAGATTAATGTGTTTACAACAGAGCCCCTCCAGAAGATAAAAGAATATTAATAAAGAATATGAGCAGGTTTTTGTTATTTATTATTTTCATTCGCCTGCCTGGGATCAGGTGAATAGTGGCTGTCACCTTGGGGCATAACTTTGTTTTTTTGGTTTTAGAGGTGCAGGTGAATGGTCTCGCTAGCAAGCTAAAGATTAACTCCCTCATTGAAGTAGTTAATGGCAGTCACGGATCATGGGTCTGGAATCATAACTGCCCGCCTGAGAATGTCAGGGAGTGATGAGGTCAGTTCATTCAGGAGTGTCAACAGTTTTTTTAACATGAGATCCATATCATCCACACACAGCAGGGATTCATATTTTCAAGAAATATCAACATATGTTTCAGAGAATGAAACAAGTCTCTCCTGGGGATAGCCTTTTTATGGCGTTACTGACACTTACCCCCAGGGAACCGTTTCCTATGGAAGTGCTTTGATTAATACTAAATGCACTTAATTGTAATGCCGGGGTAGTGCATTCATTACAATTCAGTGCATTTAATATTAAACCCTTGTGTAGATGTTGTAGCATGTTAGACAATGCGATGTGTGTTTTCTCCTGTGTTTTCTCCTCAGACTTTGAACCATCACAGAAGATTTATAAGCTTAACAGCTTAGTCATTAGATCATGGCAGACACCAGCTGTTCACTGCACAATGGAAACAGATTCAAATAAGATTTATCAAGGCAATCCGTCACATCGAATCAGGTTGTTGCATAAGAGATATTAAAAGCACAGCAACGGATTAGAAAGTAATAGGCTAAACAGCCATCAGTAGGCTATCAAAGTCTTAACATTCCCCTTGGTGCAGTCACTATAAACAATATTACCCTATTACAAATTTGACAATGCACATTGGTTGTGTGGATTTTTTCAAAGTGCTGCCAAACAGAAGGGGTTGCCATGCTGGTTGTGGTTAACTGGAAGTTGTAGTGAGGGAAATATTTGCATTGCAAATCAAACAATCATGTGAAAACAAACGGCTCATTGCAGCATGCTGGAGCACTGGGCAGTGGTCAGCTCTATGTAGCACATATATATCCTATATTGGTATATAAGTCTATATAGCTGTATCAAGCTATAAGTAGTAAGAATGACGATTTAAGTTTAAGTTAATTTGACTAAGCAGCTTCATTTTGACCATTTGGGGTTTGGTCACACTACAACGAACACCACTAGCATTACTGAATGATGTTGTTAAAATATATAAAAATACATAGTGTTCATGCCTTTTCTTTTCACTGGCTATTTAAGTATTCCCTCTGATGGAAATGAAATGGTCGTCAGAAGCTTTTTCGAAAGCACAGAAAAAGAAGAGCTTATGTAAATGAGCTCCACACGTTGGTGTAAAAACTCAAACACTATGCAGCGCGGCGGGGACACCTCACTGTTTTCAGAGATAGGAGGGGATTAGGAGTCCAGGGTCAAGAAAACTCATGGGCTGAGCATCTTTCAAAGCACGCTCTCTCTCTCTCTCTCTCTCTCTCTCTCTCTCTCTCTCACTCTCTCTCTCTCTCTCTCGCTCTCTCTCTCTCTCTCTCTCTCTCTCACTCTCTCTCTCTCTCTCTCTCTCTCGCTCTCTCTCTCTCTCTCTCTTCTCTCTCTCTCTCTCTCTCTCTCTCTCTCTCCCTCCCTTCATGTCCTGTAGCCGAGCCCCAGAGAGAGACACACGGAAGCAGACGATCAAGTTGAAGGGAAAGAGGAGTAGGGAGACAAAGAACATAGGAGGATGAATATGGTAGAGAGAGAGGGATTGACAGAGAGAGAGGGTGAGAGATAGGGAGAGAGGGGGGATGAGAGAGAGAGGGTGAGCGATAGGGAGAGAGAGGGGGGATGAGAGAGAGAGAGGGTGAGAGATAGGGAGAGGGGGGGTGACAGAGAGAGACGGCGAGGGACAGGGACAGAGAGTGTGAGATAGTGGTGAGAGAGCGAGAGAGAAAGAGAGGGAAAGGGGGAATGAGAGGCTGATGGCACGGCACAGCCATTCCTCATATTGCCACATCTTCCTGTTCTCGCACTGAAAATAGACTATATAATAATTCAAGGGCCTGCGGGAGGTGAATAATGAATACCTGAGAGTGATTAACAGATGAATGCTAATGAGCCAGAGCGAGCAATGGAGATAGGGAGAGAGAGAGAGATGAAGGAGGAGAGACGCAGATAGAGAAAGCGAGAGATGGAGAGAGACAGAGACAGAGAGAGAGAGGGATTCCCCCCGCTGTGTTATGTTTCACCTACTCTACCCACTCAAAAGCTGCTCATTCACACATAGGCACACACACACACACACACACACACACACACACACACACACACACACAAACCACTCAGCGAACACGTTCAGTATACAGTCCTACTGCATCCAGGATCCAGAGAGTTTAGACCAATGGAATAATTAGCCTATTTATACAGTTTGTCTTAACATTTATCTTATTATTATTGTTTATGTCTTTATGTATTTGTATGAATCATCTTATTTGTGTTTGTATTGTCCGCATGGCCTCAGTTCTTTGTGTTGACATTTAGTAAGACCACCCAACCGGCCCCTTTGGGTTGTCTGTGATTGATCGTTCTCATTTCTCTCTCACCTCTCACATCATCACACTGTATCCCTCCCCCTTTTGTTGGGTCACACCTCTTTCTTTTGGTATTATGTGCAATAAACCCAAAACAAAAAAGAAACATGTAAACCGTAAAGCGACAGTTATAACCCATGGGCCGGTTAAAGCATCACCCTCACCGGGCTAACTTTAACCTGATCGGTTTGATTGGGATGTGTCATGTGGATGACATCACTTGTGTGTGTGAGACGGCGTGGGGGGGGGGGGGGGGGGGTTGACTGAAGTGGAAAGGAGGTCCCTGGCTCTGACTGTTTTGGTGAATAATGCATCCCTGCAGCATCACGCAGAGCCTGGTCACCACCACCCAGGGTTTCCTCTGCATGGAGGTGAGATTAGTTTGCTTCTCTCTCTCTCTCTCTCTCTCTCTCTCTCTCTCTCTCTCTCTCTCCCTCTCCCTCTCCCTTTCCCTCTCCCTCTCCCTCCCTGTCTCACTTTCTCTCTCACCGACCTTCTTTGGTGTCAGTGTGTGTGTGCCTACAAGCTTGTGTCAGAGAATGATCGCAAAAAGCTTTCATTCATTCATGTGGTTGTGCCTTCTCCACACACACACAGACACACAGACACACAGACACACACACACACACACACACACACACACACACACACACACACACACACACACACACACACACACACACACACACCGTAGACCAGCTCTCTCTCTCTCTCTCTCTAAGTGTGTCGTGCCATGTGCCGTGCAATTACGTTTGTAGGTTTGACTCCCCTTATCGTTAAAAAGGACCACTCTTCATCCTTCAAATATACATTTCACATGTGTGTGAAGAACTACACACACACACACACACACACACACACACACACACACACACACACACTCTCTCTCTCCTTCCCTCAGGCCAGCCAGCAGCACACACGCTACAGTTTAGACACCCACACAGACTCACACCCACACCCACACAGACACACATAAAAACACGCACCCACACAGAAACACACACACACACAGAAACACACACACAACGCAGGGATGTATGTGTTGGCAGGGGTTAACCCAACACTCACGGAGGGCCCCCTCTCGCGGGACCCACTGCAGAGAGGTTGTGTTTGGTGTGTGAAGAGCAGCCCTATACCGTGAAGGGAATAGTTGAGCTTTAGGCCTACATGAACACGTGCATACCCAAGTGCTGTTGTATATCATGCTACGCCTGGCAGTGCTGAGTTAACCAGGAGTGTACATCGAGAGACGCTTGTTGAGTTTCTGTCCAACGGATGACAACGTTGTAGGCCTATTAACTAGCTTGTAGGCTTATTTAAATGATGTCGCCCCATGGTATACTTTTAATGAGGTAGAAGGCAAGCTGTTTAGTTGCTGCGGTGTTTTATTTTCGGGTGGACTAGAACTGTGGCGCATGCGCACCCTGGCTATTCGCGGAACCGCGGCTGAGTGGGTTTCTCCTCAGGACAGAACCCTGGGGCTCTCAGCTGAATAAAGACGTCGACCTTTCTATTCTTTCTTGTCATGGCGTTTTCACAGCTGGTCCCAGACCTCACACTGTCATCAAGTCAAATTCCACGCCGAAATAACAACAGAACAGACTCGAAATACCCAAATTATTGGATTACAATTATTTCAGTGGTGTGTGAACCTTTTTTATCTGGCGAGACGATTGAAACGGGTATAATGATCGGAAACAGACTGTTCCGATTTTTACCTTTTCGGCTGTTGAGTTTTCTAGTCTTTGCGTTTTGTGTTGTTATATTTGTTTAAAACGTTAGACAAGGGTCGATAGAGTGAGTCACGCCAAGCTTCTTACTGTTGTTTTAATTTCCTCAGCATAGCGGCTCCTTTCGTGACGTTTTCCTGCTGGTTACCGCGGGAAAAGTACACATCCAGGTCAGCGTTTGAGCTTCCCTTCCCTTGCAGCGGAATAGGGGAGTGTGCTCAGCGAGACAGCCCCAGAGGGAGAGGATGTCTGGGGGTTTCACGCTTTCACCCTGGACGGAAATCACACGCGCGCACGCTCACGCACACGTGGGCAGACATGGGAATGCAACGAAATACATACGCACTCGCGCGCGCAAACACACACACACACACACACACACACACACACACACACACACACACACACACACACACACACACACACACACACACATTCCTCTTTCGCTTCAATTAAGGGAGAAGTAAGTGAGGCGATGGGAGAGGCCACGGCCTGCAGATGGCAGGAGCGGTGACCTAGCTAGGGTTGACCCGCATGATGAGGATGAGGGAGCTCTGCAGCTTTGATGAGAGGACATGTCAGTCCAGGCAGAAGATGTTCTTTGTAATTAAGACGCTAAGAATGTGCGCCCCCAGACAAGAATCTAGAGTGTACAGTTCTCTTTTCTCATAATGCAGAACTTCTGTTTTAGATGAAATGCCAACAGTGTCATATCTTGTGGTGTCAGATAAAGGTTACAGCGAAGTTACATTTGAGAATACTTTGAGAATGATTGCGGCATAGGGCGGGACAGCCCAACCCCTTATGTCTGCAGTGTATTTCTAAGAACTGTAATAGCTTCCCTGAGAAAGATGCCTAACCCCATCCTACCTTCTCATCATTAATAACGCGTATCTTCATAAATTGTACTGTAAGTCACTTTGCACTGAAGCATCTGCTAAAATAATAATCATGCTCTCTATTTTCACCCCAAAATCGTCCCCCCTGCTATTCTGGGCAGAAGTACAATGAACCAGCATCTGGCCCCTTCCTCGTCCATTTGAACGCTAATAGCAGAGTTCATCAGCATCCATGATCACACAGACACACAGGATTGATCCTGAACAATGCTGCTGGTCACACACACACACACCCACACCCACACATGCACACACACACACGCACACACACGCACACACATACACACGCACACATGGCCAAGCACGCACACACACAGACACACACACACACAAACACAAACACATACACACGCACACACACAGGCACACACACAGACACACGCACACAAACTCCCATACTCCCAGGAAGCCCCTTGCACCCTCCACCCAATCCCCACTGTCCGCGAGAGAAAATGGCACCTTAATACACATTGCTCCAGCCGGTAAGGATGACACATCATCCTGTTCCCGCTTAGCTATGTCTGGCATGCTCCCCTCCATTCACTATTCACAGTGCCAACCCTGGGCTTGTTTCTGTCTCCCTGGTTACCCTGTGCGTTGCTACATGCCATGACGCTCTGCTTTTGAACTATTGTCCAGGGCACTGGCAGGTGAGGCCACGGGGGATAGCCGCGCCCAGGTCAGACGACGGCACTCCCTTGAGAAATGTCAACATGAGAATGCTCCGCCGGCAGGTGAGTGTGTGTGTGTCAGTCTTTGTGTGCATGCAAGGAGAAAATAGATCACAAATGTTGTGTGTTGTTTTATTTCACTATGTTCATATTTCACTTTTTTCTTATACATTTTTTGTTTAAATTGAACAAGTCAACAAACAACTTTGTCAACGGTATTATAAGTACCATTTGGTAATGGTACTATACTATCTTGGTAATCTCATATACTTAATGTCTTTATTATCAAGTAGACATGTTAAAGATGGGTAATTGTTGTGTGACATGAGAGCGCACTAAATCATTAGGTGAACACTGTCTGAACTTTAAGCACAGAATGTTTCATCATATCATTTATAAGATATGTGTGTGTGTGTGTGTGTGTCAGTGTTCATGCGTGTGTGTGTGTGTGTCAGTGTTCATGCGTGTGTGTGTGTGTGTGTGTGTGTGTGTGTGTGGGTGTGTGTGTGTGTGTGTGCATGCGTGTCTGTGTGTGTGTGTGTGTGCAGGTGAGTCACGGTTCATTTCGTTCGCGGTTTTTGATATTATATATACTATATATGTACTATATATATATAAATATATAAATATATATATTTAATATATATAAGCCTATAAATACTATATATACTGTATATGTTTATAGAATGATAATTATAGGCTGATATGTAGGAGAAAGCTGATTAATATTCAGTTTACTGTTGCGTCTAATGACTAATGCGTCAGTACTGTTAGTTAAAGGAAGACTGATATGAAGTATGTAAATATCAGGGTTCAGGGATGAAAACGATGATGTTTGACTGTTGTTTTAATATGCATTTCCGTAGTAGTATTTCAGTACAACTTGCTGATGTTTTGCTATGTACAATACAGGGGTTTGAAGTATGGTACAGAGAGTGAGAAAGCTGTATACATTGCTAAACCTGTTCTTGTATATGTATTCATTTGTACGATTAGTTTGATAAACTATGCATAATACACATGACCTGGGGAAAGTTTGTGTCCATGTTTGTGTACTCAAATACTCCCTTTTCAGGACTTTTTACTCAAGCTGTGTTCCGCGGCTTCTGCTGCTGATTTTGACAGAAAATCATTCTAGTGCTATGTTCTTATGTGAGGGCTCTGATTAATAAATGTATTATTTGATTTTGAAACTGTAGCCTTACATTGTTGATAAGCTATGAGGCTATTGCATGCCATTGCATGCTTTTGCCAAATCAATGACTTTGTTTTATGAAAAAAAATTGCCCCCTAACAAATCTTAACAACCCCTCAGTTTACAGCCAAACCATATCATGTGCATCCATAATCATTGTGAGGGAAGACTTTATTTAATTATTTTGGAGTTACAACCAACACATGCCAACGTTTTACTTTAATTGCTGAGAATATTTACTTTATATCGTAACATACTTGTTTATTGCTGTAAGCACTATAAACATGCCCACGCCTTTAGTGAGTTCCTTGTACCAATCTGGTTGAAAAGGTGGGCTGAAGGCGGTAGGTAGAGTTAGTAGGATAGTTTGTTTTAATCCCCCCTTGGACCATGTGTCCAGGACAGTCGCTGATTTGTCCATCACTTTTGTTACCATGGCACGTGGAATCCTAATGTTCCCAGACTTAAATGACGCTGGGGGATCTAACAACTGCTCTGGCTTTCCACTCGCCATTCTCTACCATTATGTTCTCTTCTGAAATCTACCAGTATCGCTGATGTTAACGATAGTCCTCATTGTTACTTATATGGCAGGAAAGCAGATAAGCAGATAATCACAAAGAAACCCCGCTCATATAAAGCATTACTGTTTATAATGATTATATGACACATCTTTCTCACTTTCTTTCCTCTGCCATATCTTATTCCAATCCACCCCAAACTGTGCACGTTTATTGCTGCCTTGGTTACTGTCGTAAATAACGTGAAAATTGTATGTCGTATACATTATCAGCCACTAGAGGCTGCTAATGGGTAAACTTACATAGTGTAGATTTAATGCAAAATCCTGCGATTCCCTCAGCTGTTTTGCAGCATTGTTGATGTTGTTCATTAAACAGTACAACAGCCCTCGTCTCCCGCAATTCAATTAACTATTCCTTTCCACATTCCTCAATTAGAACACACTTGGTACAGAAAGAGTCATCGCTGGTCGAGTGGGATGTGCAGAGGACAGAGGGCGAGCGCTTTATGACATGGTGAATGAAGCCTGGCTCCAGGCTGCTATGAAAAAAAAAAAGACTTCTCAGCAAATCTCAGCGCTTGGCTTTGCTGAGACGAGAGAACATAACTGTCATTAACCTTCTATGGTAGGTTAACCTTAGCCAGTGAAGGAAATACATGAAGGCCTTCGTCCGCCGGACTTTGGCCACTGGCTAACGCGCTCCCAACTTGTAACACTGCATTTAAAATTGAAGGGGAACTGTCAAGAGTATTGTTTAATCAGTGTGTTGCTTCATTAGTGTGTTTTGAAAAAAGCAACTCTTAAAAGTTGAACCACTGATGTAATTTCTTCAGAATTTGACCAACGGAAAACGCAAATTCCGGATCAGTGATGTCGATGGTTCAGTTTCAGTATGACAGTTCCCCTTCAATTGTGGCATGCAAGGAACTCTCACCTTGCTTTCAGATTGGATGTGAAAATAGAGGTTCATCTATATTACGGAAACACTGTGGCACCTGAAGGATTTAGTGCTTGAGCGTGTTAGCCGCAAGGGCATATCTTTGGTTTCAGCCTCGGAGGGTACTCTGCAAGCGCAAGAAGTGCACAGGCCATACATTTTGGGTTTAGTTTTAGGGTTTGTTTTAAGACGTTTGGTTCTAGGGTTTGGTTTTATGGTGAGGGTTTCCTTACAGGGTTAGGTTTTAGGGTTAGGCCTATATACATCTTCATTGTTTTCTAATACGTCAGGGTTAAGGGTTATGCCTTAGGGAACCCAGCCCACAACCCAGGATGACCTTGGACGGCGACCGTTCCCAGGATGGGACCTACAGTCCCGGAGCGGGCCCCCCGAGAGCGGGGTGGGGGTCCATTTGATGGCAGAAAGAAGACCAGATGTAGGTTGTCCAGTCGTTATTCAAATGCTATTCCTCACAACATATGGGTCCCTTACCATGGATTGTGGCAGGGAAGGCCGTGGGAAGGCTGACGTCATCTTCCCTCAAAGGAAGATGAATCACATTGAACGGTCATTTGTGTGAGGGGGGTTTGTGCTGTGGACAGTGGTGCTGACATCTTGCTTTAGATTTCGAAAGTGATTCACAGTAAAAGTAACGGTGATGTCGATCACACCCAAGCACAGAGGAAGGACGCAATGCTGTAAAAAAGGAGAAGAAAAAAGGAGAAGAACTGCAGGGAAAATGTTATCAGTGATTATAACATCTCCATTAGATAATCTCCCCTTGGACCAATGCAGACCTCATGGACAGCCTTTATCAGTTGTGTTTACAGTAGGAAAATCAGATTTTAATTGGCCAAGGGAATCAATTAAATAAAAAATAAATAAAAAGTGACCCTGATGACAAACGTTGGAGACAATTCTAAAAGACAACTTGTTTTGGGAGAATACATGGTGGTGAATACATGGTAGACCCTGGTGGTGGTGTCTGCTTGCAGATGTTTCACCCTGGTTTGTTTTTCCTGGGTGGTGCAGTCCATTCCTGACCCTTCCCATCTTTGCCCCCTGGTCCAGGACCTTACCGGACATCCAACCCAACCCAACCCTTACCCCTATGGCCGCCCCCCCCCCCCCCCTCCCCCCCCCCCCACCTCTCCTCTCTTGGCCACATCCTAGTGTACATCTACCCCCCAAGACCTATACATTTATACATCTGAGCCCCCCCACCCTCCAATTTCCTCTGTTGACATGTTTTCCCATGTCCAGAAGAGGAACATGGGGGGGGGGGGGGGGGGACTGAAACAACGGTGTTTAAGATAAGATAAGATACTCCTTTATTTATCCCCCAAGCGGGAAAATGTGCAGCAGCAAAATGGGATAGCGCGAAGCATCAGTAAAAAAGCAGGATATAGGCTAATGTTAAAAAAATACAATAAAGCTGATTAATACAAAAACGTAAGATACAAGAAATAAGTAAACAGACTTAATGATTGACTTCACATTATTGCACATAGGGAATATTGTATACTGTGTACACATAGGGAATATTTATCTATATAAGCGCTGTCGCCAAGCTAGCTAGTCCCCTTGTCTCCTATACACAGGCATGGGTGCTGCTATGGACAATGTGCATATTTATTCCTCATATTGTCCTGGGCTGCATGGGGGAGAAATAAGTGTGACCACCAAAGACGCTGAAGATTCGGCTGTCAGGGCAGATTATGCAGATGTTTTTATGATTTGATCAGGCTCCAGCTAAAACAGCAAGAGGGGTCAGAGGTCAGCAAGACGGCCCCCACACCTCACTCTGGTCACTATGTTCATGGTTTGAAAGCACACACACGTGTATAATGTGATTAGACTATTCAGCGGTTAAAAGTCAGTCGCTAATGTATATTTCTGTGGTTTTGCGGTGGTAAGCTAATGAAGTGCTAAATTGTGGAATTGAATTTCTTTTAATTGGGTTTCCACTTAGAAGGTGAGTCCCCTTAGTCCTCCTATTTGACTAAAAGCTGTTCAATTACAGTAAATGGAGCTGTTGCTCGTGTTTGGTTCCCCATAGACCATCAAAGTCTTGATGTTGATTGTATTATGGTCCCATCAACCTGCATCAATTGGGCAAACATTCACAGGGAAATAAAAGAAAGTGCCTAGATGTACGATGTAAGTTTGACACCTGTCGAATTTGCTTTAAACAGTTAGTTTGAAAATTGATGTTTCACCCACAGACCGTTCCTGACAAGCGTGAATGTTGACCATCAAGTCTTGATGAACAGGAAAAGTGTTGTATTCCCGTTGTTGAGTTAGCTCAAAATACTTGGTTTGAATATGGATGATCCCATTAGCTTTGAAGGCATCCCGTACATGGAGATGAATACGTTTTTTAATTTAATTAAATAAATACACTTACATTTATAACAATCTGGAATGGTGCAGGGTGAGTAAAGTCCATCTACTTGTTATTTTTAAATGGTTAGAATAGGTTTCAGCACATACTTTAGTGCAGACCTCGTCAACTTCTTTCAATAATTAAACAGGTGCATTGCTATGTGTGTGTGTGTGTGTGTGTGTGTGTGTGTGTGTGTATGTGTGTGTTTTAACACTCAGTACGCCCGGAGGGTTTGATTTGTGCTTATAAGCTGATCACAAAGAATCCCACCAATCAGACGGAGCGTGAACTGACAGCGTCAGAGCAAAGAGAGACCGTGACCGGGGTGTACGACTCAAATGAATGATGACCTCTGACCTTGACCCTGGCATGACTCCTCCCAAATGGGCTCCCTGGGTATTTCATAAATAAACATGTCCTAATGTTCTGGCGAGGAACCAAATGTTATTCCATTCATCAGAATAATGCAGCGCAGGAAGTGCGGATGGTAAATATTAATAATTCATTGGAAGTTGTTTTGAGAGCCACTGAACTGGAACGGTATACAGCACCAGCAGAGCCCAAACATGAATTCAGTCCAATAGCAAACACCAACACTCACATGAAACATCGGAACAAATATGATTGACATCCTGTTTAAAGCGAGAGTCACGGTTTCCCTTTTAAACTTCAGAGCGCCAAACTGAGAAAATAACAAATCTTTTTCTGTTTTCAGTGTTTCCGTTTGGTCTGCACTAATTCTGACAATATGAAAGAATAATTATTATTCTGGTATGGAATCTATGTTTACGCTGTGATTTGTATAATTGTTCTATTAGTGAAACTATTTTATTTTTGATATATTGCCTGTGTGAGAGCTTGCAAGGGTTTTTCACAATCCTTTTATCTTATAATAAATTAAAACGTTTTGCTTTAAATTCCGCTGTGTGGAATGCACACTCACTTCCCAGTCCATCCATCCTGATTTGTGATGTTTCACGAGTCAAGAGTGCATCAGCCCCCTTCGTCTCACAGAATATGCAGGAGCCCCCTTCAGAACAGAAAGCTTTATAACCTGTCTGTGACATGATAGAAATTACAAATCTCAGACCATCGGTTTCCTTTTTGTTGTTGTTGTAAACTATGGAAGAATAACGATTTGACCCCCAGTGTGTTCCCCAGGGTAAGAGAGAGACTTCCCATGGGGGGGGGGGGGGGGGGGGGGGGGGGGGATGGGGGGAAGAAACCCACTGGTAACCTCAGCTTAGGCCACAGGTTACATCCAACCCTTTGGAGAGAGGGCCAACCCAGGCAAAGTGGCTTGGAGTCGTGCTGTACAGGGGTTGTTGTTTTAAGCCGTTTAGTAATGGTTCAGTAATCACCCCCCAAGAATCCCACGACTCACAACACCAGGACTCAAATGGCGGCCTCGGTTAAATAACGGATATTGACATAAATTGTCATCAGCCCGAAGTTATTCGGGTCAGCAAGGGAGAGGGCACTGACACTTGCAGCTGATCACACAGACAAACAAACCAGTGGGAGAGTAGGGCGGGAGGGAGGGAGGGAAGCGGGGAGGGGAGGGGGGGTAGAGACAATTCACCTCTGGCTGCCTTCTTGCCGCAGGGATCCTTTGAAGCGATGCCCTCCTTCCACGGACATGCAAATCAGCACCACGTCAGCACCAAGTCATGGAAAGAGAAGCCCTCTCGGTGTCCTCTTTAGCAGCGCGAGGGGAGGGGAGGGGAGGGGAGGGGAGGGGAGGGGAGGGGAGGGGAGGGGAGGGGAGGGGAGGGGAGGGGAGGGGAGGGGAGGGGAGGAGGGTGGGGGAGTGTTGGGGAGAGAAAATGGCTGGATGTGGATCTTACCCGGACATTGGAGAAGCAGGCCGGCATCCCCGGACCGCAGGGTGGAGGAATCACCTGCCAAGAGACGGGGAGGGGCGTGTCCTGATGTGATGAGTCACCGTTACGATGAGTCACTGTAGGGTCTGTATGTGTCCTGTCACCTATGTGCCTGGTAAAAGCGGAGGGGAAATGAAGACGGCCATTTACTACAGCTTATATTCTCGGCCCCATTCTCTCCCATGGGGGCATACATCACCGTACACACATTCTACAGCAATTACATGTTAACAGGTGTGTACATTTAAACGAGCCATTCTGCCTCTATGCATAGGTTTGCATCGTTTGTGTTCTAGTGTGTGTGTGTGTGTGTTTGGCTGTTTGTTTTTCTGAATGACTTGCCTACACTGGCACGTTGCGTAACACAAGCCTGTGAATCCTGCCGACAAGTGGAGTTTATTGTGATATCGGAGCGCTTCACCGTTTCAGCACAAAACTAGACAGCCTGAATAGGATCAGTGCCGGCCACAGTGCGGTGGCATGGAACCCCCGCCCCGGGAACGAGTCCGTCCTATACTATGTATCTGTGTTGCCGGAAGGTGCCGGAAGCTTCAGGCTGTACCTGCAGTGCTGTACCCGCGGCCCAAGGGAACACTCGGTGGGGGGCTCAGACCCTGAGCAAATACTCCTGTTGAAGCATTGGCTGACAGGAAAACAAGAAACAAGGTGTGTGAGAGTGTGTGTGTGTGTGTGTGTGTGGGGGGGGGGGGGGGGAGTAGGAGGTGAGGAGTATTTCCTCTTTTCTTCCTTCCTGGCCCTTAAAAGCATTTCAGAGGCCCATGTGTTCAGTCCGGCCACTGTTAGACTTTGGCACTAACCAATCTACATTGCTCTGTCACCGTCACTGTCGCCACCGCAACCCCCCCCCCCCCCCCCCCCCCCCCCCCACACACACACACACACACCACCCTCCCCTCCCCTCCAGAGGGGTGCTGAGGTGTAACTATGTATGGAAGGCATTTGGCTGCTGGCCCGTGATTGGTCGGAGCACCTCACCACAGAGACGGCCAGCACAAGGGTGACATTACAGCTGTCCCTTTGACCCGCTGGCTGCAGCGAGCCGAGGAAAAGCAAGCGAAGCGGCGAGATCAGTGACTTGGCTCGCGCCGGTTTTGAAGCGGAACGAGCGATTGCAGGTGGTGTGATTCGTCCATCAAAGGAACACGGTCCCTGTGGATCTTGCGGTATTAAATAGCAGGTATTTTAGCAGCTGTACATTTGATCAATAAGGTGTCATGAGCCGTCACTTACCACATAACAGTGTTGGAATAGTGTGGGTCAGTTGAAAGAGTATACATTAGATTATCAAGAAGAAGTGTTGACACAAATGGAGTGCAAAGCGTTTCTCTTTTTCATTTTCCTTTTGTTGTTTTGAAGCAAAGCTTATACATTTCATTTTCATCTCTGCTAGAGAGTTCATCTTGTGATTCAGTGACGGGCCCGATCTATTGGTTTAACATTGATTATGTAGAAGGTTTCACAGTTTGTCCCCTTCCAACTATCACTCCCAAACTAGGTCTTGTGTGTGTGTTCTTTTTCTTTGTAGTCGACTTTGTTCCCGCACAATCAGATCTTATTGACTTAGACAAATAGTCCTATGGAAGCACACTCTTATTTTCCACTATGCCTGTGTTGTGAGTGATTTGCTTTTGTATTCAAACTGAGAATGTGATAAGTAGCACAATCAGTACAGTTCCTAAAAATAATATTGTACAGTACCTGGACAAGCTAACGCTAACCAAAGAGACTTCCATGTACAAAACATTATCTCAAAATGTTCGTTTTGGTGGAAAGCTAATATATTGTATTAAATATTGTACTTTAAAATGTGAATTAAACATATATTCGCACATATATTATATGTGATATGTTAATGTTAAATAGGCAGATTGTACATAACAATATATATATATGCTGTATATATATATATTCAATCATATAACCCATTACCCCCTTGTTAATCAAAGGCATGGCTGTGTTACTACTTACAATCCAGGGCCAATATCTTACATAATGTGCTTGAGTCACATCATGACTTCATGATAATGATGTCATTCTGATCAGTCCAGCACCATCTGTCTGTTATCAGCTTCTCTGATAATAAGGATGGTTCATCTGCACTTTGAGTGTAGCAGGTATCATATCAGGTAGCTGGCTCAGATAACAGCGCGGTGAAGAAGTTAATCATGAAGGTGAAACATATTTATCAACTAACACTGGGGGTCAGAGACAGGGATCTGGCAGGGAGGGGGAAAAAAGCATGAGGCTAAACCATATCTAACTGTTTAACAATTAATACAATCCTCAACATTCCTCAGTTTGAGACATCTATGTCTCACCAGTTCAATTAATACAATCCTCAACAGCGGCTGGATGGCCGCGACAAGTTGTTTTGGGCCGATTTTTCACATAAGATTAGATTTGAATAGTTTTACCGTTGGTTGTAAGAGGAAGGCGGCTGGCTTCTCTCTGGCCCAGCAAGGCGACGTAGGGAAAGGCCAGAGAGAGGTGGCCCCCTACAGCCACTTGTTTGTAGGGTCATCAAATGTCCTCTTTTCCCAGAGATGTCGTTTATGGTTTGGATAGCAGCACGGTCTTCCTCTAGCAATCTAAATATTACCGCAAGATAACACAACTCTTTCTTCTTTTTTTTATTGCGTCATGAAAAAGTTGTTTATGTGCGTGCTTACAATTCCCATGTCCTTTGTTTTTCTCTCTGTTTTTGGATCTGTCTCTGTCTGTTTGTATTTGCGTGTGTGTGTGCATGTGTGTGTGCATGTGTGGGTGTGTGTGTATGTTGAGAGCAGGGCGGGTGGGGGGGAGGGGGTAGAAGGGTAAACTTTTTGCTGGAAGTGACTGAGGAAGTGGATAGGGGATCTGTGTTTGTGGGCTGGTGGTGGTGGTGGTGGGGGGGTTTATGGGAGTGATGTATCAGAAGTGCCCTTTGATTGTCATTGTGCCCGGTCTGAATGACTCATGGGTTTCAATTTAGAAAATGGAGAATGGCAATAGGCACCCTACATACACACACACACATGCACACAGACACACACACACACACATACACACACACACACACAGACACATGCAGCCTTCTACACAAACACACACACACAGACACGTGTGTGTGTGTGGGTGTGTTTGGGAGGTCGGCTGGTTACAAGTCAATACACACGGAGGGGTAGAGAGATAACTGCATGATAAGGGGTCTATCTACACTCCTAGAAGAAAGTGTGGACCTGGACTTGGATCCGTGAATCCAAACAGTCAGCACTGCGAGGGCCGCACACTGTATCAACAAGAGCAGCCTCTGTCACGAGGCCAGCACACCCGGAGCACGCTGTGCGGACGTCAGGCCGGTCCTGACAGCTCAGTAACCCATAGCAACCCCCACCAGCAGCGCCCCCCCCCCCCCCCCCCCCCCCCCCCCCCCCAACCCCCCACCGGAGCTCCATGCGTCACACCCCCAATCCCCCCCCCCCCCCCCCCCACACACCCCCCCCCCACACCCTAAAACAAGACTCTGATTGGGGGCTGCAGGTACGTGGACGCCTCAGTGTGCGATGGGTACACATGTTTTACGTCGCCAGCAGGCTCGACTGCCCAGTCCCAGCGTGTGGATCGCCGCGGGTTGAAATTTTTTGTTGTTGTTTTCATTCCACGTGGCACAGAGGGTGAAGGTCTGTTCAAATAACGTTGGTTGTGGATTCCACTAGATCACTCGTTAACCAAGGTCATCGTTCACCAGCACTTCCTCAGGATCCCACACCGTGAAACGGCGCTGGAATGCAGGGAGGGTTCAAGCCTCTCATCGATTTTGTATCTTGGCCCCTCTTCATGGCTAACGGCGGCCGAACAATGCGGGCAAATTACAGTGCTGTTAAAAATAGGGAAAGCTGTAACTGAGACGGGCCTCCTTGTGATCATTGGTTTTCAAGGCATCTTTGTTCTGTTTAACCTGCGTTTGACCTGTCGTTTACCCCTCGCCGTGACTTCCATCCCTCCGATGTGGGTCCTCTCTGTTGGGTCAACTCTCACTGAGGTCACTCCCCCCAGAACCAGCACTCAGCACTAGCACTGTTATATTATATTGGACCATATACACTTACTGACTGCCCAACAACATATAACGACAACCCACAGCAGCAGCAGAGCTCATCACAGTCCTACCTATGGACATTTAGGACTGTTAAAGAAGGACATTATGACCAGTGGTCTGACTGCACTGAGATGTCACGTTTGTTAACATGTTCCAGTTTGTCCTTTTTGCTTTTGACTTGACCTCCAATTTTTTTTATCTTTTTCTTGATTTTGCTTATCTTTGGTTTGTTGCCAGGGTGGATCACAACCTGTCATCAACCTGTCTAATCTGTTGACTTAATCAGGATGCGTAAGCGGGAGGCCCTGCTCAAAGGTGCTGCTGTCGAAAAAGAGCTAACCAATACTCTCCAGGTTGCGCTACATCCCCGGTGTCTGCCTGTTTTGCATCTGAAGCAGTGGCCGGCTTGATCAGGAATTTGACTTCAAGGGCTTTAAAGAAAGTGGTGTTCTACTGACTGAGTTACAACACTGTGTTGAGAGCTTTGGCTGGATTGTGCTGCTTAGCACAGAGTCACGACGAAGTGAGCCGACAGCTGTTGTTTTTTTCACCGAAGTGACCTATGACCTTTATGTCAAAGGAAACTCAACAGTGGCCAGAAACGTGAAATAAAGCGAGGAATAAATGCACAGGGACTTTAGAATGTGATTTGCTCAGCTCTAATCTTTTGTGGGATCAAAAGACTTTGGCACACATTATTTCTGGTCCTTCACCATGGCGCTAACTAGCTTAAATCTGCCAAGTGTAAAGCATTGTCCAGCCATCACTCAGGGTGCTGAGGGCCATTCAGATCTGAGCCAGAGAGAAAGAAACAGTGGAGTGCAGTGTTGGTGACGGATGAGGAAACATTTCACTGAACCTAAAGTTGACCTCAAGCTAAACCAATGAACCCAGAGTTAATGTGATTAAAGATGAAATGTAAATGACACCGTACCTGGATATTTTAACGGATGGATTTATATCATAATATATAGCATACTATATATATTAATAATGTATCATAACATAAACTTTAGAAAGTATGGATTCATACCCACGTTTTGTTCCGTATAATTTTTATTACAGTATTGTTCTTAAGCTCTTAAAATCCAAACACGCAGAAAGATAAGTTTAGTGTACCCTTAGGATTAGCTTAAATCACATTCACCGGGAGTGAAATTAAAAAAGAAATATATTTTTTAACGTTTTTCAATTGCTTCCTCTAAATACGTATCACAGTTAAAACGAAAAAGCAAAAATTGAGATTATGTCCCTGCTCCATTCTTATTTTTCACAATATGAGCCTACATAGTGACGGTCTCATTTGGCGGATTTAAACTATAAAGTGTATCTCTGACGCACAGCGTGCGTGGATTTCAAACAAACAGGAATTCAATTAGGAGCAAGTTTGATTTGCTTGCAAACATTCATCGAGCTACAGAGCTAGTGACAGCTAGCTAGAGATGGGAGAGTTAGCTCAAGGTGGGGTGGGTAGCTAGAGGTGGGACAGCTAGGTAGAGGTGAGACAGCTAGCTAGAGGTCGGACAGCATGGTAGAGGTGAGACAGCTAGCTTTAGGTGTCCATAGCTAGCTAGAGGTAGAACAGCCAGCTAGAGGTAGAACAGCTAGCAAGAGGTGGGACAGCTAGCACAAACAACTTCCCTTTGAAGTTGTTCAAAGGGAAGTTTGAACAACTTCCCCGTACTTAAAGATTAATTCAAAATACCAACACGTCCATCTCACTAACAAGCATCAAAGGTACCATGACATGGCCGTTTCTTTGGTCTGGACCACAGACAAAGATTGTCTTTAAGTGAAATTAAGCACGGAAGGGGGGGGGGGGGTGTCTTTCTTCTCTGTAGGCTATGTGATGAGCCGTAAAGATGGTGGACAGGGCCTGAGTCAACCAGAGGATTCCTCTGGTTTCTCACCTGTATAATGATGCTCTTTGTCCCACAAAACAGTGGAGTGTGTGTGTGTGTGTGTGTGTGTGTGGGTGTGGGTGTGTGTGTGGGAGGGGTGGGGGTCCTTGTGTGTGTGTGTGTGTGTGTGTGTGTGTGTGTGTGTGTGTGTGTGTGTGTGTGTGTGTGTGTGTGTGATATCGCCTGGGGGGGAGTGTGGTCACATACTGAGCATCCATTTCCTTTGTAAATCTCACCTTTTTCTGGAAGTGACGGATATACATTAACAAGCTAGCAGGGCCAGTGCACAGGGGGAACAGACTGGAGATCTTTTCTTCAGCCACTTTTATTTCTCTCTCTCTCTCTCTCTCTCTCTCTCTCTCTCTCTCTCTTACTCACTCTCTCTTTCTATGTGTCTCTCTCCCTCTTTCTTCTCTGCTATCTCCTTCCCTGTCTTGGAGAGGCCTGATGTCTCCCCGGCTGCTCTGTCACAATAAGCCTTTTGATTCCTTAAGGACAAGAGGAAAGAGGATAGAGAGAGAGAGAGATAAAAAATAGGAGAGAGGGAGAGGAAAGAGAAAATGAGAGGAGAGAGAGGCTGCGCTACAGAGCCACAGGCATCTATAAATGACACCTGCAATCTGTCTGGAAAAGGCCAGCAGGAGAGAGAGAGAGAGAGAGAGAGAGAGAGAGAGAGAGAGAGAGAGAGAGAGAGAGAGAGAGAGAGAGAGAGAGAGAGCGAGAGAGCGAGGGAGAGAGAGAGACACAGAAAGAGAGGGAGAGAGATAGAGATAGAGATAGTTTTTTCTGCCACCCAGGCTGATAGACGTGTTGTAGGGTGACTCTTGTGGTTGCTGCATCTCTGATGAAAGTGTGTGTGTGTGTGTGTGTGTGTGTGTGTGTGTGTGTGTGTGTGTGTGTGTGTGTGTGTGTGTGTTGGTGGGTGTGTGTCGGTAGGTGTGTGTGTGAGCCTGAAATGCGTGAAAGGGGTCTCTGGCTTTTCTGACAGAACAACTGTATCTCTGTCTACCTGCCTGTGTGTCTGGCTGTCTGACTCTATGTCTGTCTGTCTGCTTGTCTATCTGGCTCTCTGTCTACCTGCCTGTTTGTCTGTCCATGTCTGTCCGTCTGTATGTTGGTCTGTCTCTCTGTCAACCTGCCTGTGTGTGTATGTGTGTGTGTGTGTCTGTCTGTGTGTTTGTCTGTCTTTCTGAGAAGAAAGTTTAAACTGTGTTACACTCAACATATTTTAGAATATGTTATTACATATAACTAACATGAGTTTTTAGGAAGCGACGCTAAACTGAGAACTAAGAACCAGTTGTTGTTCTATTTATTAAGCCACTGTGAATGAGAAAAAGACAGAGAGTCTGTTAGTAGAAAGGCATATCAGTCGTTTATTATTCATATTGAACACATTCTCCATATTGTTTTGGATAATATCAACAACCAAGCAAACAAAACAATGCCATACTTTGTAACGCCTTGAGTAAACTTTTACCTTTGTAATTGGTCATAAACAACTGTATTCTTCATTCATTCCCTTGTGCGATATAATATATAGTCTTTGCGATACATAAATAACATGGACTACAAGTCTTCATATTAATATACAAATTCAATAACTAAATATATGTGTGTACAAAGGACGCAGTATATAGAAATACAACTCAATGCATCATTAACAATGAAAAGCAAATCAGTCTTTCGCTCAATCCCCATAGCACACCTTTGACTTCTTTTGAAAACGCGATGCCCCTTGATTTAAACAGAACTCAGGGGGTTTCTGGGATTCACAGTAGATTAACATTCAGTGCATTTCACCTCTTCGGTAACACAAGCCTTGGACACAGGTCAACGCAATGCAAGAGGGAGTCATAGAATTAGCTGAAGTGTTTGTGATGGGCAAAGCGCTGTTTGTTGTTGTTTGTTTATTTGTTTGTACTGGATCCGTCCGATAGGGAGCAGTACTGAAGGTATTAGGGTGTAGAACACAACATGCGGGCTGATCCATGCTGTAACACTGGAGCACAGAGGAGGTCACTGTCAAAGCGCTGCCTAAAGTGAGCTTACAGTACAGAGAGAAGACGGGTCGCATGCGCTATGGCTTCCCCTGTTGACGTTCAGCCTAAGACTACGCTGGACTGTATGCATTCTCCCCCACAACCCAGACTCAAAGAACAACCACACCTCCCCCGCTGTGAGTATGAATAAACATATATGTGTTGAATCCCCAAGGTTCCTATTCTAGCATGCAGGGTAAGGGTTAGGGTCAGAGCGTTTTGGTCCGAGTGGGACACTATGTGCCCGGGCATCTTCATCCCCCATCCTCGTCATATTTGTCAGCCAATCGCCAGCTGTCTTCTTGCCGGCTCAGGTGTGTGTGTGTGTGTGTGTGTGTGTGTGTGTGTGCGTGCGTGTGTGTGTGTGTGACACAGGTCTCAGAACAGCGGGCGCTGTCCATCACGGCTCCCCACACACACACACACGCACACGGTCACGGTCACGCACATATGCACACACTCACTCTCAGGCTCGCACACGCACACACGCACACACGCCCACTCACACACACACAGTCAAAGATGCCGCAGCGGCGCCAAAACAAATACCTGGGTGAAGCGTCCACGCGGAGCGACACCTGACCACAGCCAAGCCTGTTCCCGGACACTCAGGGTGCGCCAAACCCGCTGACTTATTTGACCGCAGGCAAGGCCGGGGTGGAAAATAAGAATAAAAGGAGGCTTATTTATCACTTAGATGTACTATTAATAGACTCTCCCCTCCTCCTCCACACATACACATACACACACACACACACACACACACAGAACACACGCACACACATACACAACACTCACACACAACACACGCAGGGCACGTCAACCGTGACACGTCACTCTCAGCTTGCTAGGCCGGCGCACGGGACAGACAGGTGAAAGTGTTGGGGGGGGGGGGGGGAGTTGGGGGGGCTGAACAGCACTAGTTCAGGGGGGGGGGGGGGGGGTTGAGAGAGAGGGTGGATTGGAGAGCAGAGGTCAGGGGCCAGTTATGTTGATATGAGTGGTGAACATGTGAAGGGGGCGTGGGTGGGGGGGTCACACGGGGTCTAAAGATTGTACGACCCTGAAAGGTCTGGTGACGTTTAGTCTGGATTGGGATGTATTTTTTTTTTTGTTAGTACATAGTAACACTTTACACGGACCGGCTATATGGCACATTCAAAAAAGCTGCAAATAAGAAAATCGCAGGTGTACTGCACTGCAACACGCATGCGACACACACACTCGATGACTCCTCCCGTAAGGCTGATCGTGTGACCGATTGCTGTCATTCTGCGTGACGAGCGGTGAACGAAGCACGAAAACGGAACAGAAAGACCAGAACCCGAGCGAATGTGTGCTCATGGACGTCTGCAGTGCACCTGACTTCGCGTTTCCTTTTCAGCGGCTCTGGGACAGACCCAGCGTCACGCTCACAGAAGCCACCAGCAGGGCGGCGCTGGCCAGCAGGGCGGCCGCGCCGGAGCGGTACACCAGCCGTCCGTTGAGGGGCTGCGGGGGCCGGTAGTTCCCCACCATGGGCATCCCGTTGTGGAAGCGGAGATTGGAGAAGGCCTGCAGCTGGGGGAGCAGAGCAGCGTCTCATAACCTTCAGGAGGTCCACGAGACGGACCTGAGCTTTACTTTGTCCTACATTGAGTGATTTAGGAGATGCCTTTAGTCCAAAGCAGGGTGAGAAGTACATTGAGGTACATGTGATTAAGGAGCAGGGAGGGGTGAGGGCGTCTTGTCTCAAGGAGGCGTACAGTAGGCTGCTGACATTGGGGATTGAACCCAGTATCCCCCCCCCCCCCCCCCCCCCCCGCATCAGGGGGGGGGGGGGGACACTACACTATCGGC